>ML783392.1:26499-40975 GCA_009831015.1 Picea engelmannii | reverse complement strand
TAACTGGTTATAAATGAAAACAATGGGTAATGAATAAATGTTGAATGCTAATTGATGAGTTTTTGTGCAAGAGGGCAGTTTTGGGAAAAAGAGCCCCACACTCATTCACCCCCCCTCTAAGTGTGGTAGGTGTGTCCAACACTATTATGGAACTCTATTAAATGACACCCCTGGTATGTGTGCCTCAACTGCATCTAGTTCTGAATGTTTACTATCGAAATCCTTTCTCAACAAATAGTACCATCTCGACTAAAGATGTAGAGGACAGTCACGCAAGGTTTTTGCATAAATGCGCATTGTTCTATGTTTGGTAGAGATGATCTATAAACATATTCAACGATCATTGTAAATTTTCCATTAGGAATTGAGGTCTATTTTAATAACGCAATCAACTTAATAATTTACTCATACCAGATAACCACAAATATGAGTAGCTCATATTTTTATCAACAACACTTTGCAATATCAAGATTCTCTTTCACCATAGCTAAGGTTTATTTTTGAAGCTACCATTATATACAAATTTGTTTTTTATTTTTCTTTCATTGAGAGCTCCAATAAATCTATACAATAATTTTTTTTAAAACAAGAAATTGATAAAATCAATTATAATATTCATAATACATTACATTCATAAAAAATATCATGGAATCTATCTATCTATCTATTTATATATCTATCTATCTATCTATCTATATATATATATAATAACAAATTTTTATACCAATAACATAAACGTTCATTCCATACTTCCTTAGTATACATAATTTACATTCTATTAAACACATTTTTATCTAAACAACAAATTACCATGACCAAGGATTTAATGATGCATGGGGATGATCCTCAACCCTGAAACTTGCGCTATGTCCTTAATGAATTGTTAATCAATGACTTCACTGGTACCTCCCAGCCAACGCTAGGGGTACTCTTCTTCCCCCTTTATTCCCCTGAGCCACAGAGGGGTCACACACATAGTTTCATATCCAAAAACTAGCTCAAGATTTCTCTCACAAGGAGAGGCTTCCACCTCTTGAACACGCTTTCAGCCCAACTCACACAAGTAAGCTTAGTCAATATAAATTTTAACAACATTTCATTCATCCAACAATAAGGTGCCTTTCTTTCTTCCTCACCTTTCTTTTATAAATATATTTATCTTGACACTTGTCTTCTCATGCAATATTAGCTAATTTGAAATTTCATTTTTAAATATTTTTCACCCCCAACACATGTCACACTTTCCCCAAGTTGCACATGTTTATATTTATTTTATTTAAATAAAATAACAAAATTCCCTCACACCCACAATTAGTTCCTAGATTTTCTCCTAGTTGTCCCTTAGATCCCCAATTTCTGTTTTACTGTGTCTCCTAACTAATTTACAGTTGGAGTTTGATTAGGACACTTCTCTTAGTTAAGATTTAGAGTTTAGATCAACTTAGGATTCAAACTCTATGTTGACTACGCATTCTCTCATGAAAACAATTTCTTTTAATTAAAATTTCATTTTATTAATTTCATGCACACATTGTGTACATGTCATAATATTTTATTCTCCCTATAATAATTTTTTTTAGTCTAATATTTTTCTTAAGCCCCTTTAATATGAATTCATTTAGACATAAACATTTTAGACTTTGATTTTATTCATTTCCCTTTCATAAATTAAAGTAAAATTATTTAAGTGCATATTCTCTTTTCTATTAGTTCTAAGTAATTATTTTTTTCTCTAAGGTCTTCCAGTTTTCTATTTACTCATTAAATTATTCATTTGACTTGTCATTCAAGACACACCTACGTGCTCCAAGGGTACCACTCGCCATTGACTTAATTTGGAATTTTTTTGACACTTGGAGTCAATACTCCACTTGTTGACCTTCCGTGAGACTAAGGGCTTGTTGAGGGATAACGAATCTTCCTTGTTGTGTGCCCCTCAAGAAATAATCATGAGAAAATGTATTAGCCTTCCCTCACAATATCATGAACCTCTCAAGAACAAGGTAGTAGTTAAAATTCATTTTAGGTCACGGTGGGAGTGCTAGTAGGTTGTGATAGGGACACTACCACACCTCTCCCTCATCCATATGATATTTGTGTATGACCTCTCTACTCCATATGTGAGTCAGATTAGCAAGCATCACCATGAATGCATCCATTGACAAATATAATATTAATAACTCATATACATGAAATTCATAATTGAATCATCGTATAACAAATGCATAATAAATCAAGTACTCATAATCAAAGTCAATAGTCCACTCCCTGACTCAATAAGGAGTTCAAAGAAGTTTGTTGATGCCATCAACATCCTCATCATGTCATATTTCCTGCACACTTAGTAAATCACATCATAATACTTGTCAATGTTATACATCAAATTTGAATACTCAATCATAACATAAAATTATAAACCAAATCAGATAATAATAATGTACCATGTTTAACTAGATCACTTGCACGCAAGTTTCCTCAAATAATGATTAGTGTTATGAAAATGTTGTCAGTGAAAATATGGATTTTACATACACCCCTCTTGTTTTAAACTTCCTCCCAAAGTTTAAAAATATAATAATGAAATCATTAAATATAATTGCTACTAATCTATATATCAAACTATCAAAATAAATAAGGAAATTGTTGATGCATCTCGTATGCATCCTTCCAAGTAGCAGAATGTGGACTATAAATGTCGCACTGGACCTTGACCTGATTGAATATTAAACTCTGTATCTGTTGAGTGCGATGGTATAGTATGTGTATTGGCTCTGTTATAAGATCACCCTTGTCTGATACCTGCAATGAAATCAAGTCAATAACATGTGATGGATCTGAGATATAATGAAGTAAAAATCAAACATGAAACACATCGTGTATATTCCTGAAAGAATCAAGTAAGGCTAGTCGGTAAGCCATGGTTCTTTTATTTTCTACAACTTCGAAAGGTCCCACAAACCTTGGAGAGAGTTTATAACCCTTTTCAAACTTAATCGAACTCTTATGCGTATTTACCCGCAAAAACACTTTATCACAAACCTCATAAGTGCGGTCTATATGATACGCATCTGCATAATGATTTTGTCGGTCTTGTGCTTCCTTAATCATTTTCCTTATGGACTTGCATATTATCTTCCATTTCCTAAATCACTTATGGTACCACTAGGACCCTATCCTCTATTCGATACAAATTCAAAGGTTTCTGACACAGTCGTCTGTATAGAAACTCAAAAGGTCCCATCTTTATCGAACTCTGATAGCTATTGTTGTATGCAAATTCTACAAATGGTAAAAATTCTTCCCATATTTTCTGTTGATCCATCACATACATTTGAAGCATATCTTCTAGAATTTGATTCTTTCTTTTTGTTTTTCCATCAGTTTTTGGGTGATATGTTGTACTCAAATTCAATTGTGTTCTAAAAGAATATTGGAAACTAGTCCAAACACATCTAGTGAATACAAATCCTCTATCAGATATTATCTTCCTTTGTACACCATGCAATCTTACAATTTTATTTACAAAAATTCTAGCTATGTCAGGTTCTTTATATATCATATGAACTTGAATAAAATGCACACTCTTCTTCAAAGTGTCGATGACTACAAAGACATAATTGTGTCTTCTTATTGTCAATGTCAATCCAACAATAAATTCCATCGGTTTAACTTCCCATTTCGATTTAGGAATCACATGTGGATGTAATAATCTCATTGGGTGTATATGTTCAACCTTCAATTGCTGACATTCAAGACATATCGCCACATAGTTAACTATATAATTTTTCATTCCCTTCCAAAAGAATAATGGTCTAAGATATGCCTTAATTTTCATGACTCTAGGATGAGCCATATACACTGCTTGATGAGATATGCTCAAATTTAAATATCTCAATTCTTCATTTTGTGGTGCTTAAATTCTACCATTATACCTTATTATCCTGTCACTGTCCAAATAATATCCCTCATATCTAGGTATCATCATGTTATATTGTCTAATATTGTCTTTTACCTCCTTTTACTAGTCATCATCAATCTGTAATGCCAAAATATTTTCTCAAAGATTCCTCTTTAGGGGTATTAGTGAGAAAATGAGAGGTCTCTGACTCAATGCATTTGATACTCTATTAATTGTTCCCTTAATACACATGATCTCAAAATCATACTCAATTAGAATTTTTGACCGACAAATTTGTTGCGCGTTCAAGTCACTCTGATTAAAAATGTGTTGCAATCCACTATGATCAATTTTCAACTCGAATTTTCGTCCAATACGATAGTGTATCCAAACTTGTAAGGCATAAAAAATCGCTAATAATTCCAAATCACGTGTCACATAATTCTCTTCATGCCTTCTTAGTTTTCTTGAAATGTAAGTAATAACACGAACTTCTTGCATTAGTACTCCACCCAGTCCTTCCTTAGATGCATCAGTGCATTCCAAGAATTCCTTATCCATATCTATAACTTTCAATATCGATGTCATTGTTAGTAATTATTTAAGATTTTAAAATGCTTCAACACATTTTTCTAACCATACAAATTTCTTATTCTTCTTTTGCAATTCTATAATTGGATTTGCTATTTTTGAAAATCCTTTAGTGAAGTGTTGATAATAACTTGCTAAATGCATAAAAATACGTACTTGTTGCACATTTGTCGGTGTTGGACCTTTCATAATAGCCTCTACCTTCACTAGATCCACAACGATACATTATCCAGAAATAATGTGTCCCAATTAATGAATCTTTCTCTGATAAAATGAATATTTCGACAACTTTTTGTGCTTGTTTTCTCTTAAACACTTCAAAACTAATCTTAGAGGTTCGACATGCTCCTCTTTTGTTTGAGAGAAATTAATATGTTGTCAATAAATACTTGTACGAACTTGTCCAAGTATTCGCAAAATACCCCATTCATTAAAATCATGAATACATGTAACAACCCTAGTTGAATATATGCTTAGGGATTATTAAGTAAAAAATTAATTAGGTAATTAATTGTCCAAACATGGTTTTAACTAAACAAAGATTGGCATAATAATATTAATTAAATATTTATTAATTAATTAATTGTTATAATTTTGATTAATTAATTAATTACTTATTACATTCAATGACATGGGTAATAAATTTAAGAGGGTTAATAAATTTAATTGTTTAATTAAATAATTTACGTATACGGGGGGATAAGAAACATTAAATATAAGGATAAGAAACATTACATAATGGGATAATACATTAACTATGAGGATAAGATAATGAATGTATGTATAAGGAAATTTATGAGGAGGAAAGGGTCAGTGAAGGAGGGATATGATGGGAGGAGTCTTACGGGAAGAAGGCATTATTTTAAGGAAGAGGTAGAACTATTGGAGGGGGGGTGAGGAGTTTGTTTGAGGGTTTTTTGATAAACCAGAGGAGGGGGCACCGGTTTGCTGGGGGTTTTGGGCACGAGGGCCAGGATATCCATATGGTATCCTAGAGCTAGGAAGCTAGACAGGCTGCTCCTAGCTGGTAGGGAGGAAACACAGTTTGGGCAGAGTTGGTCAGCGCATCAGGCAACAACAAAGAAGCGGGCTAGACAACCAGGTCAATGGATAAATTAGCATCAGAAGCAGGTAATTTGTTTATGAAATTGCTAAGTTCTTTTTTATGCTATAGTTAAATGTTAATCTCTGCTGAAAATTTGCTTATATGTTGGTGATTGAATTATTTGTGTAATTTAAAGGAAATATATCAAATTTTGTATTTACGGTCCCTACACATGGTATCAAAGCTTCACTTTGAAGCATTGGAGCCTTAAGGGCCTACTTACCTACCTACCCAATTTAGAAATGGAATTTTACCCACCCAAAAATTAGATAAAAATTAGATAAATCTGGGCCCGAGGGCCAAGTTCCAACTCCAAGTTCCAGCGCCACCTCCACCTAACCTGCAAGCCAAGTATACATTTTGATTTTAGTATATACACAAATCTATATATAATATATAAACAATATGCCTGGAAAACAAAATTGGTTTAATATTATACGTATTTAAAGTGTTAAATAAATTTTGGCACTTGGCTCAATTAAACAAACAATATATATATACATATATTAAAAATAAAAAACTTCCAACTCTACCCCTTCTAATGGCATGGCTAGTCTATGCACATAACACCAAGGTTATGGTGTGTGTCATACACAAGAGGGACCCCGTTCATTTGTATGGTGCCGGGGCAGACGTTGGGCGACTTTAAGGCCCCTATGAACGAGATTTAGCCCGCACCATACAAAATAACTTAGATGTGGTGATGAGTTACAACAATTTATTTGGAGATATAGATTCCTTGATGGTAAACTCTATACCCATGTGTTGCTGCTTAAAATCCTATGTTTGAATTCCTGGTGATGGATTCTAATATCCAGATTAAGAGTTCACTCAGGGTTGTTTTTGGCTCAAACTAATGTTGACGTAACTATGATAAATAATCCATAATAAACTAATTTAAGAAATTCTTATTTGTTTAGATATCGGAATTCTTACTGATGCATAAATTGAGTACCTGGAAATAGTTCTCCTCTTGAGAAATAGTACATTCATTGCCATAAATGGATTGCAATGCCTCAATCTGTTTGGCTTGTGCAACTCTATTTTCTGCAATGTAATAAAATCTGCAATTCTAGCAGCGGAATGTTCCATGGCTAACGAAATTGAGAATCCAAGCTACAGATGTTCCGCAAAATCTACAATTTTTTTGGGTCAAAATGATAGGAAATTTTATTTCTTTTCCAACTCTGTCCAACTTTACAATAAGTAAAAAAAAAAATTGTAATAAAAAAACAACTTCCAACTCTACCCAACATTCGTTCAAGGCCAAGCACCCACGAACTACACCAAACATTTGTTTCTTCACCCATCTGTATTCAATCCGCCTTGATGTGAGTGTAAAGGCGTAGCTCTCTCTTTGCTAGTCCTTGGCATCATATTTCCCTCTCGTCCGGCTTATCAATATTATTAGAGGAAACTGCTTATACAGGCCTAGGGAGTGGAGATCTGTATGGGATTATGGGGAGCTCTAAGCTGACTCTTATGTGGGCAGGTTCTGGAATATAGTAGTGTCGTCCCTAATTTATTAGATTGGAATGGTGATATTAACTATATCTACTATTTTGCCTAAGTTGCGCCCTCCTCCTTGTAGCGGCAAGGAGGTCCGCAAGCAGGCCTCCACCGGGCAGCAAGGTATCATCTACTTTTTCCTGCTGCTAACAGCTCTAGGTTCGGGGGGTATACGCCCATGTGTGGTGGCGTTCGGAGAAGATCGGTTTGACGAGAAGGATCCCAAGCAGGGGAAAAAGATGTGGAATTTCTTCAACTAGTATTATTTTTGCATGGGCCTCTCCATTTTGCTGACAGTGACAGTGATAGTTTACATTCAAGAGAATATCGGATGGGGGTGGGGTCTGGGAATACCCACGGTAGCCATGGCAGTTTCCATCATTTTCTTTGTAATGGGACTTCCTCTGTACAAGCATTTTAAGCCGGTAGGGAGCCCCCTGACTCGCCTGTTGCAAGTGATCGTTGCCTCGATCAAAAAATGAAACCTTCTGAAGCTGTCGGATCTGAGCTTGCTCTACCAGGACAAGGAGAAAGACACAGCCATTTCTCCCAGTGGCTGCCTAACCCACATGCACCAACCAATACACAAACCCAATGCATGAGCTCCAAGGAATAGCCTCACGCTCACAGGAAAAAAAATATATATATAGCCACGCATTTGCAGACCATGCACCAAGGCACGGGGAGGAGGTGCAGGAACCACAAGCTTGGCAATGCTACCCGGAGACTTTCTGGCAGACTCGTACCTCAGCTGATTTCGAGCGATAGCCTCTCTATAATAGTACAGTATGTTATTGTGCAGACCATGAAAATATGCCAGGCAACATTAACTGTAGGCCTCATGAAGAAATCAATCGTAAAAATGTTGGGTATTGTATATCTAATCAATCAAATCTTAATTTTTATATACATAAACTTTTTAACTAAAGAAACAGAAACATGATGATAAAATGGTGGACTGCACAGGATTAGGTCTCTCTTTCGATCGATCATATTGTTGTGCCCGCATGTGTGGCTTCAAAGGCATCTACAGTGAGCGAGCCTCAAGGTATATATAAGAGCCTAGCACAAGCGTTAGAGCCATGCACCAAGCCATGGGGAGGAGCTGCAAGAGCCAAGCTGCAAACCATAGACTTAGAGCTAAGCGTGGATCTACCGAGGGAGGAGCCTCCAGCCATCACCATAACTCTGTCGCAATTGCAGAGCAGGAGAGGCTCAGGGTGCGTTCGCAATCGCAAATGAAACAAGCCACGGGACGATTAGGGTTAGGGGTATTGAGATAAGTGCGTTTAGGGTTTAGGGCACATGGGCCTCATGCGAGGACCCATGATGCTGTATGGAATCTATTTTTTTTTATTATTTATCTTAGGTAATATTTATTTTATTTAATTTGATATTTTATATATTTATTTAAATTAACTTTTTAAATTATTCCTAAATTTGAATTTCAATCGTTTAATTCATTAATTTTTTTTTTACTAATTATTAACAAAAAAAAAATAAAAAAATAAAAAATAAAAAAAAATATATANGTTGCAAATTAAAACTAAGTATAGTAATTAATTAAAAGTAATTATGAGTTTTAATTTAAATAATTTAATAATATAGGGTTAAGTATAAATTTTAGAGGTCCACGGGTTTTGAACCCAAGACCCCCCACCAAGCGAAGCACCTTAAGAAGAACACTAACACCAACACGCCCTCACAAGTCTTTACAAATAAATTCTTATACTTAATAGATTAA
Source organism: Picea engelmannii (assembly GCA_009831015.1). Taxonomy (NCBI): domain Eukaryota; kingdom Viridiplantae; phylum Streptophyta; class Pinopsida; order Pinales; family Pinaceae; genus Picea; species Picea engelmannii. Next base: position 32,128 of record ML783392.1, on the reverse strand, counting down.
TGGTAACACTGTATGATTAGAGTGGTATCATTATTAGGAAGATACAGTATGAAGATTAAGACTAACTGGCTTATTATCTGACCTATTGATCTGAAGCCAACTAACCGAGTTGAATCATAACTAGTGAATGCACCAGAAATCAAGGTAAAGGCTTATTTAGCATTGTTGATCTTTGTATCCCGAAGTATAATCTCCAAGCGCCAAGCTCACGAGACTGTACACACAACTCATCAAGCCAAGTACCAGGTCCCTCCACTCCATTCCACCAGTCAAAGTCAACGCTAAATCTCAATGCAACATTCGACAACGCCAACACTAGGCACCAAGGAAAAGCTCATGAGTCAAGCATCGAAGGATATTTAGTTGTAAACAAAAAGTTAAAAGGTCTTAGACTAGGACAAGCGAGAAGGAGGCGGCATACGCACTAGGAGAATAAGCAAGAGGAATTGGTGAGTATGGCATAAGGTTAGCATAGCTACAGGGCAAGGGAACGAACAATTTTTTTTTTAGGGCAAAGAAATCAAGCTTAGACGCTTAATCCTAATCCTAACCTAGCCAATCCCCTAAAGAGAGTAATGTCTGTTTACAGACAAGTAAATAAAACTTACACCTAACCCTATTTCTAGTTTGTGTAGCACCAATTTGAAATGTCCTTGAACTCACCCTGACAACTTTGGTTGATGCAGGTTAAAGCATACAGGATGGTCAGGACTCAAGGGGATCAAGGTAGGGGAGCATCGTCACAAGCACCGCCAACACCACCAGTGCCACCACCACCATCGCCCGAACTAGCTCTCATACTGCGCTCGTTGGAGGCCATTAATGAGACTTTAAAGGGGCGAAAACCAGCAGGGACCGAAGTCGAACCCACACCATTTGGAATGGGTAATCTAGAAGCATCAAGGGATTCAGGGGGAGGACCTCCACTCGAGGACATCACGCGAGATTTGCAGAAGATCAAACTTTCGGAGTTTGCCGGGGGTCGCGCCAGTGAACGAGTAGAAGCATGGTTGAAAGGCATGACAAGGTGTTTTGCCTTAAGGGACTATGCGTGCAACTCAAAGGAGAAGATCACAATTTTTCAGTTAAGAGACAATGCCTTGAACTGGTGGGGCAGCCTGGAAAGACAACTGCACCTTACCCCAGACACAGTATCTTGGGAACTTTTCAAGGAGAGGTGCTGGAGGAAATATCTACCAGCGTACTACGAGGAACAACAGGTAGAGGCATTTCATGCCTTAGTACAAGGAAACAAAACTGTAGAAGAATATGAGATCAGATTTATGGAATTGGTCAAATATGTTTCGTATACAGATAATGACCAATGACAGGCAGAGTGCTTCGTCTATGGATTGAACCCTAAGATAAGAGCTATGGTGCGGATGTGGAAACTGTCTTCAGTAGCGGAAGCAGTGGAAAATGCATGTTATGTAGAGGAACACATGAACTTAACCGGGGGTACAAGATTGACATTTCCACATCATCTTGGATTTGTAGGGAAGGCCACGAGGACATTTCCCAAGGGAGGGGGCTCAAGGCCACCGCCATATGGTAACAGAGTCGTGCCAAGGACAGTAGCCGCAGGGATTTCAATGGAAGTGAGTGCAACATCTCGTTCATCGCCAACGACACAGACAAGTCCACGACCATCTCAGGGAACAACTAGCAGGGGAAGGGGTTCCAGGGGAAGGAACTCATTTCAGAGACAGTCACATAACAGTGCACAGGTTCAATCTCGTGTTACCTGTTGGGGGTGCGGAGGACCCCATTACCAGCGTGATTGCCCAGAGTTACAATCAGGGTTCGTGCATAGAGAAGGAAAGGCACCGATGGGGAGAGCAAGTAGCAGCCACTAGATTTACGCAACGGTTAATAATCGCCAGGCCAAACATCAATCCACGGTGGTGGAGTCAACAAAATCATATCAATGTTAAGATTTTATTTGATTCTGGTGCTACAGATAGTTTCATTTCCCCATCTGCATTAGAAAAGAGTGGGTTGGCATCCTACAAGCACGATGACTTTAAACAAGTCAAGATGGCTCCGGGAGGAAAACAAGCGGTAGGACCTAGTGTTGATAATTGTATAATAAACCTGGGAGTGTGTACTACCAGGTTGAAGGTATACGTCACTGCTGTCGGGGCGTATGACCTAATCATTGGAATGGATTGGTTAGCATCTCACTGAGCCTTGGTAGATTGTTTCACAAAGAGGGTGCTTTGTGTCGACGATGAAGGAAGACCAGTAGAGATCCAGGGTGTACGGAGAAAAGTGTCGTTACTCTTTATATCAACTATGAAGGTTAAGTGATGCTTGAGTCAAGGGTTTTGACTTTATGTAGTGGAAGCAGTGAATGGAAGGAAGGGACCCTCATTGGATCAGTACCCAGTATTGTTATAATTTAAGGATTTTTTTCCGAACGAGTTACCAGGATTACCTCCTGAGTGGGAGCTCGATTTTACTATTGAGCTAAAAACTGGGGCAGAACCAATATCCAAGACTCTGTATCGAATGAAAGTGCCAGAACTTTGTGAATTGCAAATGCAGTTGAAAGAGTTATTGGAATTAGGGCTAATAAGGCCCAGTGTCTCACCGTGGGGCGCACCAGTAATTTTTGTAAAGAAGAAGGATGGATCCTTATGACTGTGTATAGACTACAGGGACTTGAACCGTGTTACAGTGAAAAATAGGTACCCAATGCCGCGAATAGATTACCTCTTCGATCAGATGAAATGAGCAACGGTATTCTCAAAGATCGATTTGCAATCAGGGTATCATAAGTTAAGGATTAAGGAAGGCGATATCCCAAAAACTGCCTTTCGAACTCGGTTTGGACATTGCGAGTTCGTCGTAGTACCTTTCAGATTGACCAATTCACTGATAGTATTCATGAGCCTCATGAACTGCGTATTCCGGAAGTACTTAGATCAATTTGTACAAGTCCTTCTAGATGACATCCTCATCTATTCCAAGAATGAAAGAGAACATGAGGAACACTTGTGAGTAGTGTTGTCCTGCATTAGAGAGAAAAAATTGTATGGGAAGCTGTCGAAGTGTTCCTTCTTCCAGAAAGAGATTCACTATTTAGGTCATATCATTTCCAGTGAAGGAATCTTTGTGGACCCTGAAAAGGTAAAGGCCATTATGGAGTGGCCAGTGCCAAAAAATGCTCATGAGGTGAGAAGCTTCATGGGGCTAGCAGGTTATTATTGGAGGTTTTTGGAAGGATTCTCCAAAATAGCGAAACCCATTGCCACTTTGTAGCATAATGGGGTCAGGTATGAATGGACATAAGAATGTGAAAATGCATTCATCGAGCTTAAGAGGTTACTAACTAGTGCACCAATTCTATGAGTGTCGGACATGGAAAAGGACTTCACCATCTACACAGATGCCTCGAAGCAAGGGTTGGGGTCCATGCTAATGTAGGATGGAGGAGTGATAGCTTATGTGTCAAGGAAGTTGAAGAAACATGAAGAGTTATACGCAACTCATGATTTAGAGTTAGCAGCTGTAATGCTAGCTCTTAAAATTTGGAGGCACTATCTTGTGGGGTGAAACTTTGAGCTCAAAACAGACCATCAAAGTTTAAAACATCTCTTCACTCAAAGAGATCTGAATGCCAGGAAAAGGCGATGGAGTGAGTTTATGAGTGACTACGATTTTGGTATTTCGGACATCAAGGGAAAGGAAAATGTGGTTGCAAATGCCTTGAGTAGGAGACCACGTATCTTCTCCTTGGTAACCTTAAAGGTCAATATGAGGGAACATGTGTTGACACAACTCCAAGGAGACAGTTGGTATTTAAAGGTTAATTCAAACCTCCAGAGCAGGAGGCAGTTAGATCCAAAGTATGAAGGATATAGTCTGGAAATAGACGGACTATTAAGATATCGAGGAAGGATGTACATCCCTGAGAATGGAGATATTTGAAGCATCATACTGAAGGAAGCCCATAGAGCACTTTATTGTGTGCATCCGGGTGTGAAGAAGATGTACACAGATATAAGGAAGCTCTTCTTCTGGGTAGGCATGAAGCGCGATGTAGTCCCTTTCATCGCCAAGTGCCTAGAATGTCAACAAGTGAAAGCTGACCACCATCACCCGATAGGCCTCCTACAACCACATGATGTTCCTATGTCCAAGTGGGAAGTCATCTCTATGGATTTTGTTGTGGGGTTTCCGCTCACATCTCATATACACAATGCCATTCTTGTGATAGTGGATAAGTTAACCAAGAGTGCTCATTTTATTCCAGTTAGAGACACTTACGATGTCATTGATGTGGCATGTGTGTTTGTAAATGAGGTTATCCATTTGCACAGGATACCTAAGAAGATCATTTCAAATAGGGACTCTAGATTAACTTCTAGGCTTTGGACAAGTTTGCAGTCAACATTGGGGACTCATTTGAACTTAAGCACAACTTATCATCCTGAAACAGATGGTAAAACTGAGAGAGTAAATCAAGTCATGGAAGACATGCTTAGGATGTATGTCATCGATAGTCAAACCCAATGGGAGAAGTACCTACCTTTGGTAGATTTTGCCTACAATAACAGTTTTCATAGCTCCGTCGGAATGCCACCCTATGAAGCTTTGTATGGAAGGCCATGCAGAACACCATTGAGTTGGGATAGACTAGAAGACCAAGTAATAGTTGGGCCAGAATTGATTCAAGAGAAGGAGGAACAGGTGATTCAGATTAGGCAGAGACTAAAGGAAGCACATGATAGGCAGAAAAGTTATGCGGATGCACACAGGACCGACCGAAGTTATGAAGTGGGAGACCAGGTTTTCATTCGTATAAGGCCTAATAAGACTACCATATGGTTCAGGAAGGGGAAAAAGTTGTCACCTCGATTTATAGGACCGTTCAGAATCCAAGAGAAAATTGGACCTATTGCCTATCGTCTCGTACTGCCACCCCACTTTTATAAAACTCACAATGTTTTTCATGTATCTGTTTTACGTCATTATGTTGCTGATGAATCACATAAACTAAATTGGAAGGAATTGTAGGTATCGGATGTGGGAACCCTCACGGTAGAACCATTATGCATATTGGACAGTAGAGTCTGACAGCTCAGGAACCGTCTGGTAGACCAAGTTAAGGTCTAGTGGGACAAGTATAGTCCAGGATCTGCTACTTGGGAAGACACCGAGACACTACGATGAGACTATCCCTCACTTTTTTGACCACCTCAAGAATATGTTTCTCGAAGGTTAGGTGTATGTAACACCACCTTTGACTTAGACAAACATGATTACCTGAGGCCTATATACTTTATTTTCTAGTCACAATGAAACTATTAAGTGATACACTTAAACTTTAAAATGTATGAACTTTCATGAATGTTTAAATGTTATTGATGATTATGTATATAATGTGATCTACTAGGTGAATGTAAATTTTACGAATGTTTAAATTTTATTGATGATGATGTATATGATGCGACATATTGTGAGAATGAAATTTTTTATGGATGTTTAAATACTATTAGAATGATGTTGGATATGATGCAATCTATTTTGGTAAATGATAATCTTATGAATGGGTGTCGAAATTGAATAATGGAATATTATGAGATCTATTTCTAACTGGAAAACTTTGATGTTAAGTTGTCGG
>ML783391.1:336361-367348 GCA_009831015.1 Picea engelmannii | reverse complement strand
GTTTCCATGCTAATTATTAGTTAGTTGATAGAAGTTAACTCAAACCCTCAATCTATTTTCTTTACTCCATATTTCATGCATGAGTCCACTTGTTCCTGCACGGTCCTCTCTTTATGCATAATGGGGAAAACCATGAATTATTCTATAACATCTTGTCCCTCTAACGACAATCATCTTGTCCCTCTAACGACAATTCAGTGATTTCATGGATCACTTTGTCATTGATAGGGACCTCTTGGTCCATCCAAATTCCACGAAAATACACCCTCAATAATAATAACATGACAGACTTTTGCACAACAGGAGAATTCCTAATGTAAGGGACATGCAACAAGGTCATAATCTTAGACTTGAATAGGGTCCAAAACAACTTTCGTGTCCTAGCCATCTTTACTCTTCAATGATTACATTAGTCTAGTGAAAACTTAGGGAAGACTACATAATTGTGGATATCATAGTCCATGAGCTTCACTTATTCAACATAGCCTTTCAAATGTTCATCCTTCAACACATGCACCCATGGGTCTAGCCTTTCATCTAGGCATACGAGATATGGCACTTCCAAAATGGGAGCATTCTGTCCCTATGGATTATTCTTCTGACACTTGCTACTTGCAATCCCCTATATAGTTGATGGCCCTATTTGTGGAAGCATTTTCTTAGTCTTGTATTACTGCAATGGTTTCCTACTATAGTCATGGTTCAACATTTCACCTTGACTTTTTTAGGCTTCCTCTTTGAATTCCCTATAGTGATCCAATGTTGTGCAACTCAGTGAGTTAAGATATTTCCCAAAAATAATCACAACTCATAAACCATGACATTAACTAAATTTTTTTTATATTAATACCATCGGAAACATGCACCATCTTGATTGTTTGATCTTTTACCCAATCCCGGATATATGACCCGAATCCATACCAAATACTATGTAGATTTGGTCATTAATGCAAGAGAAGAAATTCCATTAATGTGACTTGATTTTCTTGAACTTGGCTTGTGTGGCATTAATAACTAGATTTGGACTGCCACCTACCCATCATCACATTTAATTGTGACAAGACTGAATGCTCTTATCAACCCAAAATTTTACCAAGTAATGTTTTTCGACATAGAGACTCACCCACCTGCAAAGAATTGACCCTAAACAGACACACCCCTTACTCTACCGTTCATTAGCTCTATAGTTCCTCTTTTTCAACTAACACCTATTCCATTCCCTCCCAATCCCATGTTAAATCCCACTCCCTAACCACAAATATTTTTCTCTAGCAAATCTTTCCTTTAATGGAGTTTTGTGAATTCTACACAACTCTAGACCTATTCTACTTTATTATTCCTAGACCTACAAAAGCCACGAACAACAAACTTATATGTGAATTGAATCTATGTAAACTTGAAACTATAGAAATGATTTATAGAAAGGAAACTAGAAATAAATGCACTAATTGAATTCTACTATAGTACACTAAATGCCCTCCCCCAAACCAAAGCTTAGGGTGGTTCTGCGAGGGTGGGGTTCATATAGGGTTTCAGATAGGTATCATTCACCCAAATCTTTTTCAATGTTCCATCAAGCTATGCTAGTTATTTTGCACCCTTGCTAGTGATTTGCACCACCCTATATGGTCCTTGCTAGTGCATTCATAATTTCCCTGGGTGTTTCTAGAACTTGTTGTCGTACATTAAAACTAGATTCCCGTAAGAAAACTGTTTGTGTTGGATACATTAGGCATGCCAAGATTTTTGGCACTACTTCTGGACCATTTGATGGTACCCGGATAATGAAAGCATGATAACTCATAATTTTGTAGTATCATATGTCTTTATTTTACCTCTCATATTTGTAAGGCTCTGTGAGAATAGATCTGCGTATTCCCAAAGAATCATGATAATTTTTGTGACTATGTGCTCATTGCAATAGTCCCCTATAACTATGATTTTTGGCTCATCCTCAGTCCCAATATTCACCTATTTAATCTACAACAGTTCCTTGTATTACATTGGGATGTTAGTATCCCTTGTATCTTGAACTTATAGTGACCCTATGTCTCCTCAAACCATAGGTGTCGCAACTCCTTTGCAGGTTTAATATCATCTTCTACATTTGCAAGATTAGCCTCCACTAGTCTCTCCTCTACAATGTGTAATCAAGCATTTTGCTCCATTTGTAGGAAACATTGAATGAGCCAAATCACCCTTGTACTATATGATGTTTCCAACCCACAACATAAGAAAGTAGCCCATAACCTTTCCCGTAGTTCCAGCCAATGCCACGTATGTTGCCACATCTCTTCCTATAGACATTAGTTCCATTGTCATGGCTCTAAGGTGTGCACAAATTTACACACCCATTGTTGGAGTGGAACACCTATGTCATCCAATGACTTTTACAATAATTTGAATGACACTATGTGGATTAGAAATTCTACCAAACCCTATAAATAACTCTCAATTAGACTAGACCAATTTAGTTATTAGCAAAATCCAAAAACAAAATTTTTACCAAAATCAACATATTTATCAATAAAAAATGTCAAACATCACTTAAAAAAATGCACAATCACTTAAAATGCTACATCATGTGGGCATAGGCAAGATTTTTTTTTTTTCGTCATGGATTTTACTTTGGCATACCCCTTCTCATTTATTTCATAGTTTTATATGGGTACATGATAAATTTGTGGAATTTGAAAGTACGTTCCAAGATATTTTGGATTTGATTTTATATTGATACAGTTCAAGATCTCTTGGATTTGCTTTGGTCTATGCCATCACTCTTAGATGATAGTGATTGAAAGAAAGAGAATATATAATTTTCTTGGATTTTCTTTGGTCTATGCCATTACTCTTAGATGATAGTGATTGAAAGAAAGATGATATATAATTTTTTTTTAAAGGAATTTGTTTTAAAATAATTAGAAAAAATATATCTTACTTTTAAAGAAATAAATATCATGAGATAGGAAATTTATTTATATAATAATTTAGAAGAAAGCTGTTTTAGAATAACTGGAAAAATATATATCATTTTTGAAAGAATAAATATTATAAGATTAAAAAACTATTTATATAAAATTTTGAAAAAAAAATATTTTGAAATAATTAAAAAAAATACATCATTTTTAACCTAACAAATATCATAAAAAATTCAAAATTATGAAAAAAATTGTTTTAAAATAATTGAAAAATGTATTTAAAAAAATATATATATCATAAAAGTGAATTATTAAAATATTTCTTTTATTTATTTAATTTTAAAATTTATTAAAGTTGCAAACAAAAATATAATAGAATTTTATTTTTATTTGTTTAATGTAAAATTTTAAACTTAGTTTTTCCTATACTATGTCTACAAATAAACTTAAAACTATTTTACAAATATTCTTTATCTCTTATATTTACTTGCTAAAGGTTCGTAAAAATGAACTGAAATCAAAAACCTTTTTAAGGGTGTTACTCCACTCCCTCAACGATTGGCCCCTTCATGATGTCTGTAATTGTACTTTTCAACATCTGGCCCTTTATGATGTGTGTAATTGTACTTTTCAACATCTATAAGTAAGGAAAATATTAAGAAGGAAAGTGGATTTTCATGCATATTATTTTAATATATATTAAGAAAAGCTTAAGTTCTCAATGATAAGAATGGTATGTGGGTCTAACATGTTTTATTATTCATATAAAATAGTATGTGGGCTTAATATATTTTGTCAATGATGTAAAATATGGTATGCAGATCGAATATATGATTCTCACAAATGTCATTTTGCATAATAAGTCACAAATGTCGTTTTTCGAAATAAGGTGTTACCAACTTTGTTTTGAAATGGATAATATATTTTCAAATTAAATAATAAATAAAGGAAATATTCTAAATATTTTTATGAGTTAAATAATAAATATATGAAATATTACAAAAATGTCATCCAACTTGACACAAAATTGATAAATTTATTGAAAATGTTGCTTTTAAATGTATACTTTTGAAATATCAATTTTCAAAATGCTTAATTTTTCAAAGAAATGATTACTATTTTTTCAATATTTTAAGCTTATAAAAAAACATACATTATTTAAATCATAAATATTGAAAATGTTGCTTTTAAATGTATACTTTTGAAATATCAATTTTTAAAATGCTTAAATTTTCAAAGAAATGATTTACTATCTTTTTCAATATTTTAAATATATAAAAAACTATACATATTTAAACCATAAATATAATTGTTGAATATTTGAAAAAAAAAAGAGATTCAAATAATTCAATTTCAAATATAATAGAGGAATGAATTAGTCAAATTTAATATTTTTAAAGATGAATGATTACTCATTTACCTTAAATTTTCAGGAAGCAACTTGAGTGACCCTTTAAACAATTTAAAATTTTAAGGGGCGATCCCACAACCTTAATTATTAAGGGATTAAGGGATTTGTTCAAGCAATCAATCAAGTAACCCTTTTAAATCCTTAATAATTAATGGTTTAGGGAGACCACCTCAAGTAGCACCCTAGATTCATGGGTGAGACCTACCCTCATAGGAAACACTCCATTTTTATGAGTGAGACACACCTACATGGATAACATTGTATTTTTGTGGGTGATACTCGAACACAAGAGTTGCACCCTATTTTTATAAGTAAGATAAACTCATGTGGGTGACACCTTATTTTCACCGGTGAGATCCAACCATATGGGATACACCTCATTTTATGGGTGAGATAAAACCACATGGGTGATACCCCTATTTGTGGGCAAGACACACCATCATGGGCTCCCCTCCTCCACAACGAGCACTACTAAGGCATGAAGAGACCTCATAGTAAAATTTAATAGGGGTTCTTATTATTAGGAATCTATGTAAGGGTGGAATATATTAGTTGTTGATACTTTCAATAAACTCATAATAAACCTTGTGTAAAACCTTGTTGAATGTGCCTATTATAGGCCCTACCATGGAGCTTAAGGTAGACCTATTACATTCCTTAATGCTTTCTATAAGCCCCACATTGTGTGGAAATTTATAAAATCTACTATTTAAAACATTTTAGAAATTTCACCTCATGTACTTGAGGTTCCTTGGATGTATTCCACAGAACTTTTAGCCTTATGGCTAAATATGAAATATTTATTACATTAGTAAATACTTCAATTATGTCCAACCTTTTCACTATTAATTTTCACACATAGCATCGCTAGTTTATTTCCTAGCAAATACTTTGTTGTAATAAAAATATTACATGGATTTACTGAATAATAAATACAAACTAATTTTTAACAACTTACAAAAATAAATCAGCGGAAGCAAAACAATAAACCAAACTCATTTGCACACATAAATTTTGGGTAAATACTCCTGGGAAAAACCCTAAGGGAAAACTAGTATTGTGATGATTTTTTTAAGATAAAATATGGGCTCCCCACCTGGGATAATGGCTGATCTGAGGAAAAATATAAAACAACAAGAATAGCCAATCACACCTCAAGATCTAGCATTTGATCTTGTTGGTCGCTACTTCCTTTTCTCTTTCGTTCTCCCTTCCTCAGACCCTGCCCCTACACACTTGGATGAAAGTCCTTCTCCACTCAATATAATGAGATCTCACTATCTCACTTTGCATGTGTCTACTCCTCTCACCTTAGTTTCCTTTTATAATGTTGAGTTTACCCTAGATAAAAAACCCTAGACCTCCAAAGTGATCAATGGCTAAGATTAGATCTCACCAACACTTGAGATGAATATATATGATTTAATTTAATTCACTAGTGCCAAATACTTAGGCATTTCCTTAAATTAAACTCAATTAATTATAAGAAGGCATTCACTTTAATAATTGCTTTATTAAAGTGAATTCCCAAAGTATTGAGAGGTATTAATGATGAATTCCACATGTTAGACATGAAACCAATGTGGAAGTGCATGTTCGATGCTACAAACATCAACACTCCCTCTTAGTGAGGAAGGTACTTCTCGAAGATCCACCTGGAACTAGTTCTCTCTCCAACCCTGGCATAATGTCGCACACATCATCATGCACACTGGCATCCCTCCAACCTTGTTGGTCAGTTACTCCTTAGATACTGCAAGTCTCCGAATAGATGACACAACACATTAGTTCCCTGAATTATGGACACTTCTTCAGAGACCTACTCTCCTCTTCTGTACTCATAGAGTCCTCCTCATTCTCTTGAGAATCCATCAATGTTATCTCATACAACTAGGTCTCTTGACATAACTGGAAGGGGATAACTCTCTCTTCCCATATGAAGGTTGACTCCCCACACTGGAATTCTATGAAATATGCTCACCCTTCGCAGCCTCCTACTCCTCGTCCTCTTCCATTGACATCGATCCATGATCCAAGATCCCCTTGGACCTAATAAATATATTTCCCTGCAACCTATATACCTTACCCTCTCTGACACTAATGGTCAATGTTGTGTTAGGGCTAGCTTCTTCTGAATGTATGAGTACTTTTATGTTCTGGAACAAGACCGCAAAAACCTTGTTCTCCAGAGTTGAGACTGAGAAAAAATTCATCTTCATCTTTGGGACATACAACAGGGTAAAATCACGAAGGTGGGTAACACTTTTGTGAGAATCGGGTCTCCAAAATTCCTAGAGACCTTTTTTTGGCCGAAAGTCTTATTTTTTCGGCCAAAAAATGTTTTGGCCAAACCTTTGGATGTCAAATTGAACGGTACCATGACGACGCCCTTGATTTTCGTGTACAATATTAGTCGGATGGATTTTTTTCATCCAATAACTTCTTTTCGACCGAAAACTTACTAGCGGGACAAATTTTTTCATTCGGTAACATCTTTTCGGCCAAAAGGTTTTTTCGTCCGAAAAAATATTTCGACCAAAAAGGGTTTTATATATTTCCCGCACATTGGTCAGTCCATCATTTTCGAGCTATTGGCAGTCTGGTGCATGATTCTGGTGTTGTTGGTCACTTTTGTCCTTGTTGGTTTTCATTGTCATTGTTGGGCATTGTTGGTCACTGACAGTCGGGTGTTGTTGGTTGTTGTTGTCATTCTTGGTTGTGGTTGGTCGGTGTTGGTCGCGATCGTTGAGAGTCTGGTGCAGGAGTTTGTAATTCTAAAGAAGGTATGTTTCTATTTTATAAATTAGTGTAATTAACATGTTTTATAAATTAGCCTGTTAAATTAGCATAATTATCCTGTTAAATCAACGTAATTAGCCTGCTAAATTAGCGTAATTAAGCACAGTGAATTCATTGTTCTTAATTCACCATGATTTTTAAGCACAGTGAATTAAGCACTCTAAATTCCTATACCTAATAAGAATAAGGAAGAGCTTTGATAACTCCTCTTCTGAATCTTTCTACTTAAAATAAAAAAAGAGTAATTAATCTTATTGTTTACTAGACTGAATAATCTAAACTTCTACTATATCCTCAAGAAAAATCCTATTGTTCATACTTTTACAGCAAGACAGTGAATTCACTATGCTTAATTCACTGTTCTTAAAAATCACAGTGAATTAAGAACATTGAATTAAGCAAGTGAAACTTTCAAGGAAATTCTCCCAATTCACTAAGATAAGTATGGTCGGAAACCAAACATGTCTCCGGGAACTATTGACGCCTTAACTTAACACAATAGACAAACTCTTTATGTTATGACCTTCCATCATACTCTATATGCAACATGGGAGGGGTATTCGAGAAAACCTTCCACCTCACTCAATAGTCCCCCCCAACCCATAATTCTCTTGAGTTTCCCCATCAAAGTATCCCTAGGCATATGTTTTTTCAATATTTGGACTAGGAACCACTCTTGGAGGCTTTTTCGTACCTGGTTTCCACACTCCCTCATAAGCATACTTGATTTGAGAAAAAAACTTGAATGGGAACACATTTCTTTATTTTGAAAGATCATATCATTCCTAGCTAGCCAAAGGGCCCAAAGGACTATACAAGGAAGATCTTTATACACATTGTTTCTTAAACCATATATCTAGAGAATCCACTACAATATATCCCTGCCATTTACCATTTTTGCCTACTAATTTAAGAGCTTCCTCCCATATTTGTTTTGTAAAAGGACATGTTATCATCAAGTGAGGTAAGGTGTCATAATTACTTTTTCAGAAGATGCATCTTCATTTCCAATGCCATGCTCTCTTTTTACAATTATCACAAGTCAATATTTTGTTTGCAAGAACTAGCCAAAGGAAAAGAAAAATTATAGGGGATTTTATTTTCCATACAGACTTCCACCACCACTTTCGATCATTTTCCTCCTCTACCTGAAACATTGCTTTATATCCTAACTGTGTTGTGTACCTTCCTAATGAGTTGTTTTTAGACAAAACAATTTCATCCTCTTCCCCTCTTAATCTGATTGCACTATGTTTCAACTTTTGTACAAATAGAGTCCAACATTCTGCTTCCTCCCCTTGCAAGCCTATCCTATTTGCTTCCTTCCAACCCTAATTCCAGATAGAAATATTGTGAGGGTCTAATGCCTCTACCAAATAGCATAGCCTTTCAGATTAAGAACAATGAATTCAGTGTGTTTTATTTAATATACTCTTTTCTAATTCTTTGTGCTTAAAAATCACAGTGAATTAAGCACAGTGAATTCAACACAGTGAATTCAAATTGTGCATGTAAATCTAGTGTGCATGGAAAAGAGATTGATTTATTCTTGTTTCCCAAAACCAATCTCACAAGTTAGCATCAAATACAAATTAATTTTAAGTGGGTGGGTTATCAACAATCTGATTCGTGCAAAGAGAAACTAGATACCATGAATATTGAAATTCTTCAAACCAATAGAAATTTGTCATTAGAGTTTAAGAAGTGTTGATTTTTAGGTGAAATATTAACCATGCATATGAAAGTGAAGGGATTAGTTCTCCATAAAACAACAAGTGTTTACCCATTCAAAATAGTGCTAGAAATGAGTTAATATTAAACACGATTAGATCCTTATTTACTTCACCTATATACACATCTAAATATAGGAATATACCATTAGATTTCATATAGGATAATATACCATTAGATTTCATATAGGATAATATACCATTGTCAGTGTTTCCAACTTTAATATGAATCGTTTTAATTCTAAGTGCAAATATATTATACTCTAGTGTGTGTATATTATATTTATGCCAAATGATTTAAATATTTTGTGTGTTAAACCAATGAATCAACAAACCCTTAAATACTAGCACTTGGGAAATGAAATGTTCCAACAACAAATTGAAGTTTTTCTAGGACTTAAACCATCAATTAGGTTCTAGAATTTAAACTATCAATTAGGTTCCAAAATTGTATCAGGTCCTAAATTACTTGAAACAACCATCAAATAGTGTGCCATGAATATGTATTTAATCTTTAGAAATATGAAAAACTTTAATCATTCATAATTATGGTCTGATCACTGTGTTTAACTCACTGTTCTTAATTCACTTTGTTGTATATAATATAATCTTTTCTAATAACTGACAACATCATTTGGTGAGAACATCATGCTAATAAGATTATACAGTACTATCATATCAATAGTGACCAAAGGACTCAGTAACACCACATCATGGACTTACTCCTCTATAAATACCCTTGTAATCCCATTAGATCAATAATCACCTATATTACACTTAGTATCGACAACACGTTAGCTATTGGTATTACTTCTCCTTATTCACGTGATCATCATAGTAATCATTATTAATGAATCTATGGTGTCAAATTCTTAGTAGTATAGTTGTGTTCTTTGATTAAGCTCTACCTTATTTCTATAATCTATGTACATGAGTTAGCTAAGTTGATCTGACTAGTACCAATAAGGAGCATAGGTAATGATACTTATTACTTATAGATAGTGTAATCATAGTAACCTAATATGGAAATTGTAACATAAGCAGATAGAGTGGATTAGTACTAAGAGCTTGAACAAAAATGACCTTATATTGTTACATGATAGTAAGTAATCATGTATCTTTTCTTAAGATGGTGTTATATGTAATACAATCCTATTTGTTACGTATTATGTGTATTCAATGAAGCTTGTTATTACGGAAATCATACCCTTATTAGTATAATCGAAATAGTACTAACCTAACTAATATGGTAAATACATCTACTTATCCTTGTTAGCTATATAAGTATTCTAGTAATTATGTATATGGAGTAATGAAACCACATATGATCTACAAACACATTGAGATTACACTAGTGACCTTTTTCTCATAAGGATATGGATATTAATCACACCTTAATTAGGTTAAATACATAGGATAAGCTTAACCTATTTCATGAAAGTTGGAAACACTGACCTAACTAGTAATGATAAGGATCAGTTTAGGAAGCATGTATACCTTATCTCTATATGTCTATGTTCTCCATGTATCTAGTCCATTCATTGGTTGATCAAGTAAAAGCTTCATTATTTATACCTATTACTTGTTAGAATATAATGGATGTGCTCATTTTACCATTGCCAATATCATTATTGTCACCCAACCATAGGTCGAAGCCACCCTCTGAGCACCTTAACCTTGACAGAGAATTACTCTGGAAGCAAACCCTAGGCTAGATAGCTTAACAAAGGGTAGCGCACCTTTCCCCAAGGATAGCGCACCAACAAGAGCTGATCAGATAGTCCAAACCCTAACCAAGAGATAGTCTAAGCCAAACGTGATCTGCTAGCTGCAGCAACTGCAATGGCAGCTCTTCTCCAAACCTGCGCACAAAACTGGGCACTGTAGTGTGCACAAGTGCTACTTTGAAATTCTGAGACTGCCTGCCAGAATGAAGATTGGCCTCTTGTATTTATAGTAATTTTGGCTAACTTCCTGGGCCGACTTCTCATTCTGGGTATCTGTCTGTTCAGTATATATTATTTCTTTTGGCTGACTTCTTCTCTTGGAGGCTAATAACCTAATACAAGTTATATTCTTGAGCCGACAAGTCTTCTAGGGTTATTAGCCAACTCATTAGGGTTTCTTCTTGCTTCCCATAATATCCTATTCTCGTCAGGTTTACACATGGAGTTAAATACCTCCCATAGCTACCATAATATCAACACTCCCTCCTAGCTAGGGAGGTATTACAGGTAATGGTCTTGAGCACAAACATACCATTCACCTGGTAGCATCAATATAGTTGTATAGACTGTGTCATGACTATGTCATGAGCACTATCAGTGTCATCAACTACATCATCTCTCAGAACCATACTCTATCTGAGTAATCAGACATGATACTCACTCCATAGAGTGATACAAGAGCCATTCTTCTAATCTAGAGGAGTACATGTTCTTAACCATTCTCTGTCTGGGAAATCTCTGTTCATCATTCATCTGGCTGATAATTATTTTCAACATTGTTGATAGTCTTCAAGGCAATCAGAACAATATCATTCAATAGAACACAACTGTGTCTATCCATAGTAGTACACAACTACCATCCAATGGTACACTACCACACCAAGTACCACATAGATACTTGATCAAACAGTGGAACACATCCACCACAGTAGTATACATCTACTGTCTAGAGACATATGGTCTTCGTAACAATCATCTGATATCAACCTGCACATAAACAATGTTATGATATAAAATGAATCATCTGGGCCATTCTTCCACTCACATCTGTGAGATCTTGGAAGAGCATCTGCCCTCAGAAGGTAAAACATCAATGATGAGCTATCTGGACTATTCTTCTCAAGCAAGGAAGAATAATTGTCTCGATTTCTGAGCCTGGACCATTCCTTTGACACTAAACAAAGTGTAACCTGGAGAGAATGAGTCTGCCCTAAGGAATGTCTGTCCCTGATTGTTGAACCTAGACCATTCGGCACCCTGGGCCATTCCTCCGACACTAAACAAAGTACAACCTGGAGAGAATGAATCTTCCCTAAGGAATGTTTGTCCAGACCATTTCCCATGTTAAACACAAGAGGAAATGTTTGTCCTGCACCAACCTCCAAAACGGACCATTCCTCATGTTAACCACAATGAGAAATTGTTGTCTAGTGAGGCGGGTCAATCTTCTTGAGTAACCCTCAAGAAGAGAGACTTCCCTAGACCACTCCCCATGTTAACCACAATGGGAAGTTGATGTCTATGGTACATCAACAATTTGGACCATTTTCTGAACTGGAAAATGGTTGTCCATCAGAAATCTCAATCCACTTTCCGAACTGGAAAGAATCTGCTCATCCTAGACCATTTTTTGAACTGAAAAATGATTGTCTATCAAATAAATAATACATCAGTGCTTCCTCCCAACCTGGGATTCATCTCTTCCTTTTTCAATAAGGAATTCATCTCCATGAGATCCAACTTGAGTACGCAAACTCTTTCATCTTGAATATAAGCTTTATCAAAATGTTTTCGTATCTGCTCATCTATGGAGATATGTATTGGAGAACCTCTTTCTCCTTTCTGGACTTCATCGCGGATAATGTAATGCTTGATTTCAAATTTACTTCGGTCTGGGACACTGGTGTCACATACCCACTATGACATAATAAATTTTTCTCTTTTCCTCAAGGAATAGAATCCCCGAATTCCTACGGGGGCCTAGCGCAGGCTAGCTCTTCCCTTATCCACCTCCATGTGATCATTGGTTATGACCACAAGCCAAGCTAAGAGGCGCCTTTCGCATTTTGCGACTTAGTGATGCAAGAGAGTCAAGTCTTTCAACTCTTCAAACCCCGAAATGTCGAAATGTTGAACCCTGAAAGGGTTGGCGAGTGACAAGCTCCCCGCTTGGGTCTTGTCCACGTGACCCTGTTCTGTGACCACACGCTTAATCGACAAAGCACTTACTGGATTTTTGTGATTTTGGGAATCGTGATGCAATGTCTCTTCCTCTCCCTTTCAAATCCTTGAAACTATGAAATCTCCGAAGTTCCCCTCTAAAGGGAGATCAACGGTTGTAAGCCTCCCCTGATTTGATGGTTTGGATCCTTTCAGGATTTCATGGATCAAGAGTCCCGACTCTCTTACTCTTTATAACCCCGGTAGCTAAAATGCCGAAATATCTCTACTGAGGGATCAACGTTCCATGTCCCTCTTGAACCAATGGCTATGATCCAACTAGATCGACGACCCACATCATTTCAGGGTTTCAGAATTCACGATTTCGTGATTCCATTACAAACAATACTTATCCACAATTTCACACACCCACTCCAACAATACGTCGTGTTTCACGACTTCGAGAATTTCAATGCAAAGCGCACCGATTCCTTGTCCTCTTGTAATCCCTGTATCCGAAGTACCAAAGTGTCGAATCCCAAAATTCCAGTCCTCCTTCTCCTGAGCGAGATCAACAGATCAAAGCCTCTCCTGATCCAACGACTCAGATCCTTTTGGGGTTTTATGGGTCAAGAGTTCAAAACTCTTACCTCTTTTTTTCTTGGTAACCAAATTACCAAAATCTCCTTTTGCGGATTTCCTCGAAACCTCAACCGCGTGCACCTTTCGGGACTTCAGGATTTGAAATTTCATGAATCCGCCGCGACCAAACTCTTGGTCCTTCAACCTACCGGTATCCGAAACCCCGATGGGTTCAGATCTCTGCCACGTGTCCTCTTAAATGGACGGTCCTAATCTTTTCGGGACTTTGACGAGTCCTCACCTTTGCGTATGCGAGGGTTAAAACTCGTGCAACTTCTCCTAGATCCGATGGCTATCGGCTATCCATGCGAGATATGATGGTAGTTGTAGCTCCTCCCTGAGCTCACGCTTTCTTCCTGATTTCGGAAGATTTCAACGCTTCAAAGGTCTTAGCCTTCAATCTTCTACTGCAAGCCGGCTATTAGGTCTCGCCAACACTTTACGAAAAGTATTGTCCCTCCTGATCTTTCTCAGCTATGAAGGAATTAAGAGCTTTGCGCTCCTTCTCCTGGGCTTGACTCTTAGAAGAGTCTTCTGCGCACCCCTTGTACACATTCGTCAAGTCTAGGACTTGGGCGAGTCTCGGCCTCTACTTGCCTCGCAGGGAGTCGGTGCATAACTACACTACCTCTCTTGAGCTTAACAGAATTCATCCTCCAAGGGACTCTAGACAACTAGGAAGGCTGGCATGTGTACATGAGACTATGCCTAAAGTCGACGATCTCACAATTAGTGGCTCTAACTCAAGCAACCACAGGACACAAGAATTTACGAGTACCAATCATGTCCTATCCATATAATCTCTTACTGGCCTAAATATACAACCAAGCAGTAAGGAAAGGGACACAGTATAACCATGCAGAAATCAAGCATAATTCTTGAAACATACCCAGTATAACCAAATTCATGCCTAGTTACCGCTAAATTACACAGAGTAAGAATTCACTTATCTATTACAGGTTGCCGCCAGCCAACTGACCATGGGTGTTCATATTTCCACCCAAACATAGGCTCAGAGGCATTCATTCTTATCACTCTGGCCACCCCCGTGCCAAGCCATGATATCACCAGGGAGTTCTCACAGTTCTCGAGGGTTCTCTCTCTGTTTCAACTTTTGTTCGGGTCCTGTTTTTCTACAACTCGGAGCTTTCTCACTCGGTTGTGGCCTCAGCGAGGTTTCTCAGATGCTCTTCAGCATCAAGCTCATGGCCTTCAGTTCATGACTCGCTGGAGAGCTCTGCGCATCTCCCCTGCGAGCTTACGCTCTTCTTCTCCCCGTCTCTTCTCATGTCTCCTCTCCCGTGTGTGTGTCCCTCTTACCTTGGGAGGTTTTGCCGACCTATCCTGTTCCTTCTGTCAGAAGGAAGCTCAGGTCTGCAGGTCCCTGTGGTACTTCGAACTGACAGCCCATGTTTGCATTCATGGGGGTGGTTGGTGATTCAACCACCAGTTCTTTCTTCATTGACTGATTTTCTTTCCTTGGGATTCGAAGGAGGTTTGTCATCCTTATCAAGGGAGATTTTGGGGTTATTTGATATATGAACCCTCTCTTATAGTTTTCACATTCTTCCTCTAGTGATATCATGGCCAGTACTTTCAAGGATTCACCCCCATAGTCAGTTATTGGCAACTCAAACAATAATACATTTACATTTTCCTCATGCATTAGCATGGAAATTCCTATTTTATGATTAATTACAAATTGGGGGAAACAGGGTGTTACAACTACTCTTCTTTGAAGGCTTCATGTAGCTCTCATCAAAAAAGTATATCATTGTTGAAAAACTGGAACATATCCATGTGGCACATCTTCTATCATCATGAGATTGATCTTCTGAGTAATCATCTTGATACAATATATTTGTTATATAAATTCTTCACCACTCTTTTTTTGTGCACTGGAGGTTCTCCGCCAAGTTATCTTCTTCTATCTGCATACAAGGGTCTCTTTTTGGTATGCCTTAAGGTCTTGAGGTTTCTCTTCATATGCTCTTTGTTAAATTTTTCTGGAGAACATTCTTTGCATTCATCTGATGTAGAAATCCAACCCATGGATATTGTGGATGATATAAAGACTCATGTAGAGGTATGTCTAGTTTACTTGAACACGTAATCGTCATAGTCTTCTCCCTCCACCTGGGAGAACCTCTAGTTCTGGATCTTGCAATGCTTTCATATATACATTGTTCTTCATCACAACTCTTAGTTCCTCTGCTTGATTGCTTTTAGTGAGTTCATATCAGGCTGGTAATCTTGTGATTCTTAATGACTGGTTGTTCTAGCTTCTCTTTCTTTCTTGGAATATTCATGTTCTTCCTAATGTTTTTCTTTAATTATTGGGTCCATGGAGTTTCTTATAGATTCCATTCCCTAAATATTTCATTTCTTTCTTTCATAATAGGATCACGGATGTGGATGGACAACCAAGGATACTTTAAGGCTTTTCTTCGAAGAAGTCTTCTTCTGCGGTTGAACTAAACATGTACTGTCTTTCATGGCTTCTACCATGGATATATACTTCATTGTCTTCAATGGATCATAGGATGAGCTCCCTCCTAATCCTTGCTTCATGTATGAGTGCATATAATTGGCTCCCTCCATCTAACAAAGTCCACTCTTCCATCTACATCCTTATTGTCTTCTGCAATATATAATCAGCTCCCTCCGTCTAACAGAGTTCACACTTCCATCTTACTGTCTTCTGCAAAACGTCATAAGTTTTTCTCCAATTTTTCTCTTGATTGTTGACTTATTTCTGGCTTTGCTTCTTCTAAGTCTCTTCATGATTGATTATGATTTCGGCTTATCTTGTAATATCTTCCACATGATTTGTTTGATGCATTTCATCCTTTCATGTGTATTATCTGACTTGTATAATGATACCAATCCTTATCTTGTTCTTCTTCCATAAGTATAGTTCTTCTTGGAACATATTATCTTCTAAGAGATAGATATACAAGATATGTACAGAGATTATGCAAACAAGATATGTACAAGAAATAAGAAGAGTATTGTTACCTTCAGAAGAAGAAGAAGTCTCTTTCATCATGCTTAGTCTTCTTTGTAGGTTCCTTTTCTTTGGCAACTAATGCTTCATGTTTCTCCTTCCTTTTCTTTAGCTTGGGACAATGATTCTTGTAGTGACCATACTTTTGACAGTTGAAGCATTGTATTTCTAAAATATATTTCTCTTGATTTGTCTTCCTCCTTGAACCAAACTTCCTTTTGTTCTTGAAATTCTTGAATCTTTTTGTGAAGGCTTGATCATCGTACTTCTTTTGGGGTTTCTCTTTTGCACTGATCCTGGATTCTTCTTGAGCACATCAAGTCCAAAGTTATTTAAATGTAGGATACTCCTTCCTTGTGTTCATGCTTGCAGAAAATGCATCCCATGTATTGGGAAGACCATTGAGTACCATGTTTATCAATTCCTTCTCTGAAATGATTTCTTCAATAGCTTGTAGTTGATCTCTTAACTGAGAGATTTTCACAAAGTATGATGTTATGTTGTCATCATCATTCATATTCATGTCACGGAGCTCATTCTTCAGACTCATTATTTGTCCAATGTTTCTGACTAAGAAGAGGTTTGTTAGGGCATCGTACATCTTCTTCGATGAGTCAAGATGGGAGATGTAGGGTATCAAGTGGTGTTTTATGGATTCCACTATGATACTAATATCATTGATGTCATTGTCTTTGAACTTCTCCATAACTTCAACGTTCTACGGTTCCTTCTCTTTTCCTTCTTCAAACTCTGGTTTCACGATCTTTCCTTTCACGATATCTAGAACTTTAGTCTTGGAAAGGATGAGGTCAATCCTTGTCTTCCATGCTCTGAAGTTAGAAGCCCCATATAACTTGTTTTCTGACTTCATAGAGTAAGTCATGGTTTCTTTGACTTGGTCAACCCTAGATCTGACCAAAAACTCAAACTTGACGTCTTGGCTTGCTGAGAGTACCAGGAGATGCACTAGGTTAGGGTGCACTAATCTATTTGGAAATTAGGTCAATCCCTTCACTTAAGGTGCTTCAACGAGAGGATTAGGGTTTCTGCAACTACACCTGTTAGTAACCCTAGCGACGGTGCTTTGGTGACTGCTCCTGCTAGAAACCCTAGCGACAGTTTTTCAACGAGCTTAATATCCTTCTGGCTATGTTTCCTTCCAGCGGTTAGACTAAATGAAGGAGGTGTGGGCCTATAACCTGTTAGAATATAATGAATGTGCTCATTTTATCATTTACAATATCACTATTGTCACCCAACCATAGGCCGAAGCCACCCTCCCAACACCTTAACCTTGACAGAGAATTACTCCAGAAGCAAACCCTAGGCTAGATAGCCAAACAAAGGGTAGATCACCTTTCCCCAAGGATAGTGCACCAACAAGAGATGATCAGATAGTCCAAACCCTAACCAAGAGATAGTATAAGACAAACATGATCTGCTAGCTGCAGCAGCTGCAATGGCAGCTCTTCTCCAAACCTGTGCATAAAACTGGGCACTGCAGTGCGCACAAGTGCTGCTCTGCAATTCTGAGACTGCATGTCAGAATGAAGATTGGCATCCTGTATTTATAGTAATTATGGTTAACTTCCTGGGCCGACTTCTCATTCTGGGTATCTGTCTGTTCAGTATATATTATTTCTTCTGGCCGACTTCTTCTCTTGGAGGCTAATAACCTAATACAAGTTATATTCTTGAGCCGACAAGTCTTCTAGGGTTATTAGCCAACTCATTAGGGTTTCTTCTTGCTTCTTGGAATATCCTATTCTCGTCAAGTTTACACATGGAGGTAAATACCTCTCGCAGCTACCATAATATCAACATTACTAACCTTTATTGAATCAATCACTAAACAATGGTAATCAAAGAGAGATTGATTGTATGACCCTTATTGAACATGATGCAATGGACTTGTACTAATCAATGAGAAAGCAACATGTATAAGCTCTTACTACTAATCAAGAGATTGAATGAGTGCAATAGGTAAGGGTTAGAGTTATAGCATATACTAATAGTGGTGTTCATATTACTGATATTGACTAGTACGAATGGAGTCTGTTTACCATTTCTATTCACTCTTATTGAAGCTGGTACTGTATTGGTTACACTATCTTAGCTATGTAGAAGCTCATGATCTTTGTAATATGGAGAAATCTCTACTATGGCTTTACTACTCTGTTTGAATTAGGTTCAACTTGCTACTGGTGAAAGAGTGGTACTGTTATCTATGATATGTATACGTTTTCTACAAAAATGGTATCTTACTATCATTGGTTTGTTAATATATGCCCCATGTGAATATCTAGTCCCATCGATTCCCTTTATTCCATAAGATTCCATCAGTGAATCTAAGACTCGAAATGGAACAATTTAGGTTGAGGGTATATCACCTTAATAGATTTCCAGGGTGGTGGGTGGGGTAGAGGATATATCCATTCCAATGATTCCATGATGTTCTGTGTTCCTTGATTGTTGACAGATTTAAATATTCTAATGAAAATTAGCATTATAACCCAAAATTAGATAAAAAAATAAGTATTGAAACGAGTGCTAAGTCAAGTCAAGGTCTGGCCATGCCTAAAGAAAAACATGACACTGATACTTATAAAGAAATTTTATGTTATTTTTCCTTGTTTCAATTTTATTAGATGCATTTATTAAAGTTCTTTAAGTAATTTGCAAGTTCATATATCCTATATCTCAATATTCTATAAGGTACTAGTTAAATTAGCTTTCCTTCATATTGCATCACCATCTAGGTTTAGAACCTTGGATTATAACCATAGGTTTAGGAGTTTTATGGTGGTGGAAAAAATTGTTCCCTAGGTGAGGGATAACGAGTACAAAACATATTAGTTTTTACTCATTATTTCCCTCCATCCCTAGTATCATACTATATTTTACTGATTATTCTTGAAGAGTGGGACACAAGCATTGTCATATGCTTTGGTACACTAAGGATGAGTCTCCTTATCCAAGATATACCACAAAAAGTTCACTTTGGTAGGAATCTTAAAAATAATTTAAATAACTCTTTAATAAACATTATAAAAAAATACCTTCTATATGTTACATGTATAGATTATATTATAAATTACCTTCTACAATTTACACATACATATAGATTATCCTATACATGTTACATTTTTTTTATATTTAAATATTTTCATGTTCATTATATATAGCATCATAGTAAAAAAAATAGTTAGTTTTTTCAATATATGTCTTTGATGCTTTGAAGTTGTTATAAATGCTTAAATTCCTTCAAGTTGTTTTATAAATTATATTTCCATTTTATGTTTCTATAACTTATCAACTTTCATATTCATGGATTTTCAATGGATATCTAGATCAAGGCGAGATGTCGAGACAATAGTCTCCAAAAAGGCCTCGCAAACTCTCTAGGCTATCCAATGAAGGAGTAAGAGGAACCCCTTCTTTGACTGAGATTCCGAGGAAGTCAGAGACCCATATCTCAGCAAGGCATGGAAACTTGGGAGGGGCAACTAGTAGTGACCAAAGACAATCTAGTCAAAGGAGGAGATTATCAAATGATTCTGTGAATAGATCATCTAGAGAATGTGCTCAAAATAGTGCTATCTATGCAACTTTCTTAGATAGGTTGCACATTAATACTCCAACATCGGAGAATGCATCACGACAAGAAAATATGTTCGGTAATTTTCTTTTTTATTTTGTTTTTGTGTATTTATGTTTATGTTATGTGTGTGTGTGTGTGTGTGTGTGTGTTTTAATCTTTTTATGTTTTTTGTTTCTTTTAAATGTTGTAATTAGTTTCAAATGTGTATGTGTAGAGGATGAGTTTATTGCAACAGAAGATAATGAAAGAGGGAGTGTTTATCATGAAGATTCCAATGTTGGTGAAGAGGGCGAAGGTGGATTTAAGGGGCGTTATCAAGAAACAAAAGATTACACACCTGCATCCACCTATCCCTCAGATGTTGGTGATGAGATTCCTTGGGAAGGGTATATTGAAGAAATGACCCTCGAATGATGCTCATGTGTTAAAAGCAAGCTGCAAAATGATTTGAGGTGCTTGGATCTCCCTCTAGAGAGTAAGCAAAGATTGGATAATGTTTTGCATTCATTGCAGAATTTTATGGATGCATATCAAAAGATGGGGCCAATGACTGACAATTTTATCGATTTGATGAGGAGATGAAAGTTGGAGGTGATGGGCCCCGATAAATGAGAAGTAGTAAAAAATAGAGTTTCAAAAGAAGATACAATTTCTATGTTTAATTTCAAAGAGGGGCCAAAGCGAAAGATGTTGAAGGTGCAATATTTTAAGCACCCCAACATAGCAAGACACCTTTATAATAGATTTTTGGTAGCGTATGGGAAGTTATCGTGGAATGATGAGGTTCCACCTTACTTTGCTAGACTCTTTTATGCAGATTTTTTCATGGGCATGCACCATGATTATACCAGCCTACCATCCAGGTATTATGGGGTTGGTAAATAATGAACATATGATCGAAAATGGGCATACCGAAATGTAGGATTGCATAGGCCTCCACGACCTTTGGTATCTTGTTCAACAGGGGAATTTTCATATCATTCATAGATGCAAGCTACAACAAATGTTCGAAAGGAGGCCAGGAATGCAATCGGGGAAAATTTTGAATCATTTTTTTATGGTGTTGATGTTGGTTTGAACCGTCAAAGAATTGAAGCCAATTCTCGTGTCAATTTTGTTTACAAAACAAATGAGGAGATAGATTACATGTCCATAGAGGATATACGAGAGTATGAAAAATGTTTACGTAATAGTTTGAAGGAGTTAATTCAAAATGATGAACCAAACACCAGATTGGTATGTGTTACAATTAGTAAATTTTTCATGCATTTGAGGATAGTTTTCTTGTAGTTCTAGATACATATCATTATATCTTTAAAGATAATTGGGTTGTTGTCGTCATTCATTGCAGTTTGGTCATTTGTTAAATGAATCTCCAGTAAATAGGGGACTTGATTAATCGAGTTTAAATTTGGAAGGGTTGAATCAGGTATGTGCTTAAAAATATCCACTTTAGTTGTCCAAACTTCAGAACTTGTTGAATAATCAACATGCATGAATTTTATTTGTTTGTATTAATGTAAACACAGATTCTTATTCCATACCCCACTACTTGGGCAGGCTTGTCCCAATTCTCATTGGTATATTTTGAAGAGGGTGGGAGTTCACAGGTATCATTGCATGTTGAAAACAAATTTAGTTATATATGAAAATTGCAATGTCATTTAAATTATTAATTTAAAAGAAAAATGTCTTAAACAATATATAATTTATTGAATCTTAGGGTATGGTGGGTAAGACCGTGACTCAACCAACCATGGGAATGTCATCCTCTTCTGTGGTTGATGATATTCAGGTTGGCACATCACATGTATTACATGTTTCAAAATTTAAAACTACAATTCAATTTGTTAAAATCATTTAAATTTAATTTTCAAATGTACAAATTTGAAATGTGTTATAGGAAAATGTGGAGAAGAGAGTGTGGGAGATTGGGATTGATCCAAAAGGATCCAAAGAAGACTAAGAACAACTCAGAATTTGCAGAAGCAACTCGGGAAGCTCAAAATGGCCTCAATAAACATAGAAAGCCAAAAAATTCAAATTCCTCAAAACTCAGTGAAAGTGGGATCATCGCGAAGAACATGTTTCAAGCATTCCAACGGTGTAAATGGATCGTCAAACAGAGTTACGGATTGAAAATATTTGTGGTCAAATTTTGGTCAACCTAACCCAATTAGTAGGGGATGAGTCGACATCCGTACTGATGACATCAACATCAGTACAGATGATGTCAGCATCCATACAATGTATGTGGCACACACATGAGGAGACACATGTCATGCTGACGTCAGCATGGTGATGTGGAAGCACCAGAGGCTTCCACGTGTCACTCATTTTTGGATTTTTCGGGTCAATCCATGGACCAATGAAAAAGTGCCATGTGGCAGTCCGTACAATGACGTGGCAGACCATACAGTGATGTGGAAGGTTGACATGACAAACTGATGTGGTAGTTGATGTGGCAGGATGACGTGGCAAGTGACTGTGTAGGTGGTTGGAATTTCCTAATGGTTGGCTGCCACGTGGCCCAGTCATGGGCTACCATGTGGCAGTGGGAAAATGCCCAATGAGGGCCTGAGAAATGAATTTCAAAAATAAAAAAAGGGCGGGTATGTCAAATATGGCGGAACCCCAACAGATCTGGCGGCCCAACGTACATATCTAAACTACTTCCAAAGTTGGCGAACCACCAAGACATATATACATATAAGTTATAAAAACAACCCAAAAGGGGAGTCCCACATGCTCGACCCTAGGACCTCTCCCTATGCATATGCCTTAACTATAGCTCCGCCATCGTTGGGCCAATGGACTACCTTGTGTAGTCCGCCCCACTTTTTCATTAAAAGCCAAGTGTTCCCACATACGAAAAGAGGAAGGGAGCACGTACAATACGACTGAGCACGTGAACCGAGATACCAGTACAGAGAATTAAATGCAGGGAGCAGGCACGAAAACCAAGACGAGATTTCTCAAGGGAATGGGAGTGCCAGAGTCAGATCGAGGCGTGGAGACGGTCATTTTTGGGTAATTCGACGCCACGAATTCAATGGTGCTCTCTGTTTTCTGATCCGAGCAAATATTTTGTAGCTTAATTCCAGAATGAGGTATACTTATGTATTTTTCCAAATTCTTTTGCTGAGTTAATAAAAAGGCCTACCCATTTGAGAGTAGGACCCGAAGATGTAGTCCACCAGGGACGAACTCTGTTATCAAGTTTTCATGTTCATATTTGATGCTTATGTCTCTTCATTATTGAGCTTTTCCTTCTTTAATGGTGCACTTTAATTTATGCTCATTTAATACAATTCTTTATAAGTCACTTTGATGAAAATATCCTGGATCATGTTGGTATCAGAGCAGTCATATTTGATGTGAATTGTTGAGTGTGAATGCTTACTAGGGCCAAGCACAAGAAGGGTGAAGTAAATCTTAATAATTTGAATCCCGAAGTTGGTTGTGAATCTCGAAGGAAGAAAATGGAAAAAGAGGACAAGCATGATGAACAAGAGAAAAAATTCCATATGGTATTTTATCGCATGTTAGAAATGGTCAAACAAATGTATCTAGACTACAAGAATAGGATGAAGAATAAAGGGAATAAAAAGGAAGCACAAGCTGATGATGGTGCTTTGGTAAATCAAGGGGCTGGAGGAGACCTTCTTGAGCCTCCATATTCACCATCAAGTTCTAGTTCTTCTTCCTCTAAGAATTCTTGTCATTCTCATCATTCTATCCATAAAGCTTCTTTTAAGAAACCATTATTAAAGCTTGATGTAAAATTTTCTTTACCTATGATTAATGGAGATACTAATCCTGAAAAGCTAGATAATTGGATCTGACAAGTTGAAGTATATTTCTGTGTTCAACAAATTGATGAAGAGGAAGTTAAAGTGCAACTGGCTTCTCTTTGGTTGGAAGGAACCACTCTCGTATGGTGGGAGAGAAAAATTCAAGACAGAAGCAAGTGTAGTAATCTTTTTTCCTCATGGTCGGAATTTAAATCAACGATAAGGAAGAAATTTTATCCATTGGTTTATTTACATAAAGCAATGATGGAATGGCAAACTTTAAGACAAAGTAAAGGTAAAACTGTACAAAGTTTCATAGAAGAATTTAGGAAGAAATCTCTTGCATTAAACATTCCTTTGGATTCTTATGAAACTTTAATTAACTATATTGGCGCACTTCACAGTTATATTCGTCATACTTTGCTATTGTTTAACCCCATTAGTCTTGATGAAGTTTTTGTGCAAGCCACTCACCTTGAGAACATGGGAAAGCATGTTCAAGAAGATCCCACAAAGAAACCTTCCAATCTCCCACATAATCCATTTAAGAAGTTTAAAAGGAAGGATAAGAAGACTGCCACAGTAAAGAGAGAATAGGGAAATCCATCTTTCACTCATTGCAAGAAAAGTGGTCATGATGATGAACACTGCTGGAAACTACATCCAGAGAAGAGACCGAAATAGTTCGGTGGAAAGGGGAAGACAAAATCCGTTGCTACAGTGCAACAAGATCTTGGTTCTGATTCAGGAGATGAAGGAAATATCACAATGGTTAGGGTACAAGGTAAAGATTCCCTTCATGCTAGTTCAAATTCCAATAATGAATCTCATGATGATGAACGAAGGAGGAATGAATTATTTCATATAAGAGTTGTATCTAAACACACTAAGATAGATACATATTTTATCCAAGTTCCCAAGTAAAATTGATATCTGAAGCACTTGTCAAAAAGATGGGTCTTGAAATGAAACCACATCCAAAGACTTATCCTCTTGGTTGGGTATGTGATAAAGAAAAACTTAATGTCACCAAACAATGTAGGGTTATATTTTCTATTGCTTCAAAGTTGATTGATGAAGTGGATTTGGATGTTGTATCACTTGATATATGTGGCATAATGTTGGGGAGTCCTTATCTTTATGATAGAAAAGTAGTCTTCTTTCGTCATGAGAACAAATACCACCTTACTAAGGGGGGAGTTTAATATATTGTTAGAGCTCACAACATGAGGGTAAACACAAGACTTGTTAGTGCAGGACAAGTGAAGATACTCATAAACACTAATAAGATATATGTACTCATGGTCGTAAAGGAGAAAGATGTTGGAACATCCGACGCTTTCCAAGGATGTGGTCCTTATCATAAGAAATAATTAATTGATATTGTTTCTAAGTATGATGATATTTTCCAGGAACTAGATGGATTTCCTCCTAAGAGGGAAATCCAACATGAAATACATCTTCAACAGGATTCTCCTCTTCCTATTGTGGGCATGTACAGGATGTCAGTTCTAGAGGTGACAGAGATCAAGAAGAAGGTACAAAGCTTATTAGATCAAGGGGTCATCAGGCCCAACTCATATCCTTGTGGTTGTCCGATCATGATAGTGCCAAAGAAAGATGGCACATGGTGAATGTGTATCGATTACCGAGCCTTAAATAAAATCATGGTGAAAAATTGATACCCTCTTCCTCGTATAGACGATTTACTTGATCAATTAAAGAATGTTGTTTATTTCACTAAGTTGGATTTGCGCAGTGGATACCATCAGATTGGGGTTACAAAACAGGATGCATGGAAGACTTCCTTTAAAACCAAACAGGTATTGTTTGAGTGGTTAGTTATGTCTTTTAGGCTTTGTAATGCTCCGATAACCTTCATGCGTGTGATGAATGATGTGTTCAAGCATTTTCTAAATGATTTTGTGATTGTATATTTAGATGACATTCTTATATTTAGCAGGACTTGGGATGAACATGTGAGGCATGTAAAGCAAGTATTGTATACTTTGCAAAGGGAAAAGTTGTATGTAAAATTGTCCAAATGTGAATTTGGTAAGACTGTACTTATGTACTTAGGTCATATTGTAGGAGGAGGACACTTAAAAATTGATCCTTCCAAGATTGATGTAATTGTAAATTGGCCTAAGCCCAAAAGTGTAATCGAGATACAGAGCTTCTTAGGTCCAGTCCAGTATTGGAGGAGGTTCATTTCAAAATTCTTCTTTATAGCAGCTCCTTTGCATTCCTTAACCAGTGTGAAGAACACTTTTCAGTGGGGAGGAAAGCAACAAAAATCTTTCGACACTTTGAAGGAAAAGATCAGTACCTCACGAGTATTAGCATTGCCAAATCTTCAACATCCCTTCGAGATCGAGACAAATGCGCCATGGGTGCAGTATTGATGCAATATCATAAGCCTATCTGTTACCACTCTAAAACTTTTAACCAAGTTGTTGTTAACTATCCTACATATGATAAAGAGTTGTATGCATTAGTTCAAATCATAAATAAAGGGAAGCACTACTTGTTAGGGAAGGAAACAATCATACATACAGATCATTAACCCTTACAGTATCTCCAAGCACAAACCAAACTGCAACAATATCGACATTACAGATGGATGGGTTTCCTACAACAATTTCATTTGGTAATTAATTACAAAAAGGGTACAAGTAACAAGGTAGATGATATGCTTTCTAGACCTCCTATTGATTCTTCTATTATTTTGAAGAATGCTTATTTATCTCATGATAGCTATGTGGAACAATATGCCATTGATGAAGATTTTAAAGAAGTATATGAGAATATAACCCATGGTGCACAGGTAGAGAACTATTGTCTGTAGGGAAAACTACTCTACCATCTTGGAAAGCTATGTATTCCTACAAGTGAATGAGTCCATGTAATACGATAAGCTCACACTTCTCTTGTGTCTAGGCATTTTGAGGTAGGAAAAACTATGGCTCATTTGTAGAGGTTTTTTTGTTGGCCTCAAATGAAAGCAATTGTAACTAAATATGTAAAGGGGTGCGTGATGTGTTCTACTTGTAAGCCCACTAATAGAAAACTGGGGCTATACTCACCACTACCTATTCCATCCCATCCATGGGAAAGTATCTCCATGGATTTTGTAGGGGGTTTACCAATGTTAAAAAGAAGTCATGACTATTTGTATGTTGTAGTGGATAGGTTCAGCAAGATGTGTATCTTAATGCCATGTAAAAAGTAGATCACTGCTGAGCATACTGCTAATCTCTTCTTTCAGTATGTTTGGATTCACTTTGGGTTACCCACATCCATTATCTCGGATCGAGATACTCAATTCCTTGGGGATTTTTGGGCAAGCTTGTGAAGAATGATGGACACCAAGTTGAAGAGGAGCATTTCTTTCCATCCACAGACCGACAGACAGATAAAGGTTGTTAACCGAACAATGGTACTTTTTCTTCAAGGATACTACAACAAGAATCCCAAAGTATGGGATGAATAGATATCCTATGTACAACATGCTTACAACTGAGCCTTACATTCATCCACTAAGTGTTCTCCTTTTGAGACATGTTTTGGAAACTTTAATAAAGTTCCTTTGGACTTGATGTATGGGAGAGATACCAATTAAAATGAAGAAAGAAATGAAGACATAGCCCACAAGTTCATCTAGAGGATCCAGCAGGTACACCAAGCAGTCAGGGAACAGTTGGAGAAAAGTCAAGCACAGTATAAAGATCGGCATGACAAACATAGGGATGATCATCAGTTCCAGGTTGGAGACCAGGTATGGCTTCACATCAGCAAGGAAAGATTGAAGGGTGAAGGCAAGAAACTCAAGCCCATTCGTTATGGACCCTTCACTATTTTGGAGAAAAGTGGTACCATTTCTTTTCATCTAGATCTTCCACCTTATATGCAGATCTACTCAGTTGTAAATGTAGAGAACTTGAAAAAATTTTAGCCTCCCGTGATCATGGATCAAGATGAGGAAGTTTCAATACCTTCAATTGATGAGTTTTCTCT
This sequence comes from Picea engelmannii, assembly GCA_009831015.1. Taxonomy (NCBI): domain Eukaryota; kingdom Viridiplantae; phylum Streptophyta; class Pinopsida; order Pinales; family Pinaceae; genus Picea; species Picea engelmannii. The sequence continues at coordinate 339,542 of ML783391.1, read as the reverse complement.
TGATTACTTGGATGATTTAAAGGAAGATATCATCCTGGACAAAAGGACGAGGACTTCACGTAGGGATGATGTTGATTATCTTCAAGTGGGCTTAAAGGGCACACATCCAATTAAAGAAAAGTGGATTGAGAAGGACAAGGTGAGGGAACTCTTCCCTCACTTATCTGTTGATTGATGAAAGTTTTTGGTGGTCCAAAAATCTCTCATTAGGAAGGCTTGATCCAAAAAGGATCCAGAGAAGACTAAGGACAACTTAGAATTCGTAGAAGCAACTCATGAAGTTTAGAAAGGCCTCAGCAGATAGAGAAAAGGAAAAAATTCAAACTCCTAAAAACTGAGTGAAAGTGGCATCACCGCGAAGAGAGCGTCGCAAGATTTCCAATGGTGTAAATGACTCGTCAAACGGAGTTACAGATCGAAATATATTCATGGTCAAAGTTTGGTCAACCTAGCCTAGTCAGCATCTGTACTACTGATGTCAGCATCATTATGGATGATGTTAGAATCCATACAGTGTACATGGAACACGCAAGAGGTGACACGTGTTATGTTGACGTTAGCATGGTGATGTGGTAGCAACAGAGGCTTCCACGTGGCACTCGTTTTTGGATTTTTCGGGTCAATCCATGGACCAATGAAAAATCACCACGCGACAGTCTGTACAACCACGTGGCAGACCATACGGTGACATGGAAGGCTGATGTGGCAGCTAATGTGGCAAGCTGACATGGCAAGTGACTGTGCAAGTGGTTGGCATGGCCCAATGGTTTTCTACCACATGGCAGTGGGCAAATGCCCAATGAGGGCCCAAGAACCGAATTTCAAAAAAAAAAAAAAAAAGGAGGGTCTGCTAGATCTGGCAGCCCAACGGACATATCTAAACCACCTCCAAAGTTGGCGAACCACCAAAACATATATAAATATAAGTTATAACAACAACCCAAAAGGGGAGGCCCACAGGCTCGACCTCGGGACCTCCCCCTATGCATATGCCTTAACTATAGCTCAACCACCATTGGGCCAACGAACTGCCTTCTGTAGTCTGCCCCACTTTTTCATTAAAAGTCGAGTATTCCCATAGACAAAAAGAGGAAGGGCGCGCATACGATACAGTTGGGCATGAGAACCGAGACACCAATACATGGAATTAAATGCAGGGAGCATGCACAAAAATCGAGACAATATTTCTCAAGGGCATGGGAGTGCCAGAGTCGGATCGAGACCTGCAGACAATCATTTTTGGGTAATTCGACGCCACGAATTCAATGGTGTTGTCTATTTTTTGATATGAGCAAATCTTATTCATCTTATTTCCAGAATGAGGTATACTTATGTATTTTGCCAAATTCTTTTGTTGAGTTAATAAAAAGGCCTACCCATTTGAGAGCAGGAGTCGGAGACATAGTCCACCAGGGACGAACTCCGTTATCAAGTTTCATGTTCAGATTCGATGCTTATGTCTCTTCATTATTGAGTTTTTCCTTCTTTAATGGTGCACTTTAATTTATGCTCATTTAATACAATTATTTATAAGTCACTTCGATGAAAAGATCTCGGATCAGGGATTGAGGAGGATGCATCCATATCTAAGAAGGATGCATTTATTCAGGATGATTCTTAATTAAATGTATGTACATTGCACATTAGTGAGTTTTAGTTTGTTTTTATGATGGGCCTTTTATATATAAGTGTTCAATCTTATTTGTGTTCAATATGCATATTTTTTTTTACTTTTTTCAAATTTATGTTTGATCAACATTTTAATTAAGACTTTCATATTCATAGAAGGGTTACTCATTTATTGTCTATATAACTTCTCAACGCTTCAATCAATCATTTTGAAATATATAGAACTCCTATATAAGTTTATCATCGTCTAAAATGGTACATTCAATCTTATTTATGTTTAGGTCATGATGCAAACCTAATTATGAAATCTAGCATTTGATTATATTCGAACAAAATATAGATCTCCCACACCAAAAAGAGGAAAGATTCTAAATTCACTAGGATACAGATCGTATTTAAGATTATATCATGATTCAACCTGAACTATTCTGAATTTAAAAATATGATTACATTATCTTATTCATGATATTATTTATACATGTTTAAACTTTAGATCATGATGCAGACAATTTTAAACTTGAGCATTTGATTATTTGAGAACAAACTCTATCCCTCATCATAAAAGGGGAAGATTCCAAATTTTCTTCGATTGCGTTCCTTGCCTTCTTGTCCAAGAATGGTGTAATATGAAGAAGTGTTTTCTGCATACAATGAAGAAAATTCCACTATTCCATCTATTCCACTATTGAAGAGGAGATAAGTATTTTCCTTGAAGAATGGCTTAATATGGAGATTTGTGAACTTTCTGCATATACACAAGAGAATTTACAAACACACAATTTTTCTCTTTAAAAATATGCTAGATATGATCTTACTTTGTTTAGATCATGTAGGAAATGTTGAAAAAACATTTGGATATAAAAGAAAATTAAAGATTTATGCAAATAATGGCTTAATATGGAGAGTAACTATTTTGGAACAGGGATGATTTTAGGGGCTAAATTTCGCTCATGGGCTAATTTTCCATGGTTTTTCCAAAAATGAGATTCGCTATTTTAAAAATGATTCGCCCAATTTCTATAGGATAACATTATTTTACCTTAAAAATCGCCAAAAAATTATAAAAACTATATAAAATACTTAGAAATTTGAATATTTAAAAAAAAATATCGCCAAACATTTATAGTTGACATATGAAGGATTAGTAATATTCGCCAAGGTTTCTACATTTTAAAATAAATTTCCATCCTTAAAATCATCCCTGTTTTGGAAGTGATAATATTTAGAGAGCAATAATCTTAGATCTGTGGAACTCCGGTTGGGTATGCTATTATTGCTCACATGGTTATGTTAATCTCGATGATCTGCTTGGGTATGTTATTCTTTCTCATTGTTATTTAATAAAGTTAAATATCTTTAAAATATTTGGTAATAAAGTATATGCTAGTATGTGTTATTAATTTTTCTTTTTATTGTTACAATGATGTTTAAATTATTGGTAGAAAATGAGCACATGGATTTTGGAAGATGAAACTGTTGAATCTTAGATCTGTGGAACTCTGGTTGGGTATGTTATTCATGTCCACATGGTTATGTTAATCTTGATGATCTT
>ML783391.1:296791-336311 GCA_009831015.1 Picea engelmannii | reverse complement strand
TTACAATGATGTTTAAATTATTGGTAGAAAATGAGCACATGGATTTTGGAAGATGAAACTGTTGAATCTTAGATCTGTGGAACTCTGGTTGGGTATGTTATTCATGTCCACATGGTTATGTTAATCTTGATGATCTTCTTGGGTATGTTATTCTTTCTCATTGTTATTTAATAAAGTTAAATATCTTTAAAATATTTGTTAATAAAGTATATGCTAATATGTGTTATTGGTTTTTCTTTTTATTGTTACAGTGATGTTTAAATTATTGGTAGAAAAGGAGCACATGGATTTTGGAAGATGAAACTTCAACATTTTTGGTATGTTAATTTTTCTTTAATCACAATTTGTTTTATTTATCTAAAATGGTATGTGTACATTTTATTTAAAATTTGTAGATATATTTTATTTAAAATTTTGAAATTTGAAATTTGAAAAATGTTTTTTTTTCCAAGTATGAAGAGATATATCTCGGTGATGGTTTAGAGTTGAAATTTGGAGATAAATGTTAATTTATTCTTAGTTTTTATTAGTTTTTGTTAATTTTGAGACCAACACCACTTAATGGTGATATCGTATTTAGATATTGACATGAAGATTGATCATACTTAGATTATATTATTACCCTATATAAGTTGATGGGTATGTACATGCATGATGTTATGACATTACATTAGTGTAATGTAATTTATATATAGAAAACACTCATTACTAAGAAGTGATTGGATTCATGTTATGCATAAGATATCATGGGTGAATAACTCCATATTGAACACAAAAGCTTACCTTATTTGATTCATTTCTAGTATAGAGTATTCATTATGAATATCCCATGCCATTTGAGTTAACATGTCATATGATTTTCCTTGGGGCTTCTGTGCATGCCAATTTGGCATGCATAGAATCCCTATGGCCAACAGTTTTGTGCATGTCCCAACAGTTTTGTGCATGCCAAATTAGCGTGCACAACAACCATATGGATTATGTGCATGCCAAATTGGCATGAATAACAACCATATGGTTGTTGTGCATGCCAATTTGGCCTGCACAGAACTATTGGGGCATGCACATCAACCATATGGTTTCTCTGCATGCCAAATTGGCATGCACAACAACCATGCACATAACTGTGGTTTAAAAGGAATGGTATTCATGGGAGACTAATATCATATGAACTTATATAAGATAATTATAGTAATAATAGTATATACATATATTATTACCCTATATAAGTTGATGGGTATGTACATGCATGATGTTATGACTAGATATTAGTGTAATGTAATTTATATATGGAAATAACTCATTACTAAGCAGTGACTGGATTCATCTTATGCATAAGAGATCATGGGTTAGTGATTCCATATTGAACACAAAAGATTACCTTATTTGATTCATTACTAGTATAGTGTATTCATTATGAATATCCAATGCCATTTGAGTTAACATGTCATATGTGTTTCCTTGGGGATTTTGTGTATGTCAAATTGGCATGCACAACAACCATATTGGCATGCACAGAATCCATGCACATAACTATGGTTTAAAAGGATTGGTAGTCATGGGAGACTAATATCATATGAACTGATATAAGCTAATAATAATAATAATAATATAAACTTATATTATTACCCTATATAAGTTGATGGGTATGTATAGGCACGATGTTATGACTAGACATTAGTGTAATTTAATTTATATATGGAAAACACTCATTACTAAGTAGTGATTGGATTCATCTTATGCATAAGAGATCATGGGCTAGTAACTCCATATTGAACACAAAATCTTACCTTATTTGATTCATTACTAGTATAATGTATTCATTATGAATATCCAATGTCATTTGAGTTAACATGTCATATGTGTTTCCTTGGGGATTTTGTGCATGCCAATTTTGCATGCACAAAATCCCTATGGTTGTTATGCATGCCAATTTGGCATGCACAAAACTGTTGGGGCATGCCAATTTGGCATGCACAAAACTGTTGGGGCATGCACAAAATTATTGGGAAGTGGGCATGCATAGAACTGTTGGCACTCACAAAATTGTTGGGAAGTGGGAACCATTGGGGCATGCACATAACATATCATATGCTTTTCCTTAGGGTTGTTGTGGCATGAACAAAACTGTTGGGAAGTGGTGTAAAAGGATTGGCACAAAGTTGTGCCATTTATATTCATGACAACCTGATACAAGACCAATTGAACATATGTCCTTTTAATGAAAGAGCTATATCCACTTAGAAATACTTTTCATACATACAAATCTGAGCTTCTTTCTTCAGCCAAACCTTATTTCTATAAACAATGACATTTTGGATTTCGTCCCAAATTGGGATGGTACTTCATTGAGAGTTGTAAATTGTTTTAAGATATCATGTTAAATATGTTGTAATGTTATTCAATCTCTCATTTTGGTGATGTATTTGGTGTCAGTAAGATGGCATTTCTAGTGGTGATTATTATTAGTGGGGCATTTATGTATATCTAAAGAGTGTAACTAGAGTTAATATGATCTCTTTTGTGTTGCCTTTTACTTAAAATAGGTAGCTAAAGGTTCATAGAGAGCTCTATGCTTGAGAAGTATTGGAGGTTTGTTGTAACATGTTTAAAGATTAATGAAGTGGTTTATCTTTGCCATTAAATGTTTTCAGTATATATAATAAGTGTTTTACCACTATAAATCTTGGTGCTCTTCGTTCTTGTGTTTTCTTATTTTCACGTTCTTATGCTAAAAGCTAATTGTGAATGTTCATACAAAATTAGATGAATATTGATAAATGAATGTTTCCCTTGTATTTTCTTCTTATGATTTGCTTATGTTAATGGTGCCTCTTCATAGAGGACTAAAGGAATATTGATAATTGTTTTTTTCATTTAAAATAGACAGCAAAGTGGTTCTTCAATATAGGTTCCTAAGTTGTTTGGTAGATGAGATTTCATTTATTCCTCATCCATCATGTGAAGTGGCCTTCTCACTATAGAGGTTCATAGAGAAAGTGATGGCTCTAGGGTCAAGGAGTTGGCTACTCCCCAAAAGAAGAGTCCCATATATTGGTTGGTTAAGTTACTTAAACTAGACAGTAACATCTCGCTCTTGCATGCACCTGTTGTGATTTATTCTCTTAGGACACTTGCATGCAAATGATCCGATTCATTATATGATTGTCTGCTTCGCTTATGGATTCTGATGATGAGATTGTGGATTATGATGTTATGTTATGTTATTTATGTATAGACAGGTGTTATTGACTGGTTTCTACTGAGTGTGCAGGACTCTTGATATATTGAGGATGTCGATGGAATCGATGGACCTCCTTGGACTCCAGATCAATTCAGGGAGTGGACTGTATATGGTTTGTGTATTTATGTTTATGCTTATGTGACCTATGATCGGGTATATTATGATGTTATTTATGTATTTTTTGCATGTTTCATTGATGGATACAGGTTGACGATTGCTTTCTAATCAGACTCACATTAGGAGTAAAGGGGCCATGCATGACAATTAGAGATATTGAGGGAGAGGTGTGGCAACAACCCTACCACAACCTACTAGCACTCCAGTTGTGTCTTGAATTGTAGGTTAACGATTACCTAGTTTGAGATATCCATGATGTCGTGAGGGTAGACTGAGACAGTCTCTCACGAAGATTCTAAGGGGTGCACAATAAGGTAGTTTCATTATTCCTTAGAGGCCCTTAGTCTCCCACTAGGTTGCCTGATGGAGTATTGACTCCAAGGGTTGGAAAACTATTAAAATAAGTCAAAGGCGAGTGGCACCATTGGAGCACGTAGTTCGTCTTGAAGGGAATGTTGCATAAATGAAACATCAATAAAGGAAAGCAACACCCTTGGAGCACATAGTGTCTTGAAGGGCACGTCGCAATTTTTAACACTGGTGAGTCAATGAACCTAGGTGCCTAGAAACCAATTTTTTATTTTGATGTGGTCAGCCTTAAAATAAATGTTGTATGAGTAAATTTTATTAATTATAAAAATTCCCTTAAAAAAAATTCTAAGTCTAGTTGAAATTAAAGCCTCCGTCTAAATAGGGTATGAGGACTAAAAATTAATTAATCAATTAATAAAAGGGGGATGAAGAAAAATCAAATTAAGAATTTAAAGGAGAAATAATTTTTTCTAAGAATTAATTACTGTTTATGTGCAAAGACATGCTAATTTGGAACTTAGACAAAAAGGGGAAATTAAATGCAAAAATGAATGTGGAACATAGAAAGGAATATGGTCTAGATAACTTTCATAAATAAAATTCAACTAAGCTTTAAGAAAGGTGTCAGTCATTAAAGGAAATTGAGGGAATAAAGGGACAACAAGGAGCGTTTTTAAGAACACTTTTAGGTGGGTGAGGGAAATTGGCAATTAACTAAATTAAATCAATGAATATCTAGTGCAAATAAGGGATCGAGTGACAAGTGTACGTGGGAGAGTATTCCCTAATTAAATTTTAATAAAAATAATTTAACGTGCAATTGGAAGTGTCACTAAGAAGAATTCTATAAAAGTAATGGAGAGGAGATGAAAGGGATCACGACTGGTATGCATAAGGTTATGCTGCCAGATTTTTCTTGACTGGTTTTTCCAATGGGAGTTGGGATACCCATCTTGAATATAGAGTGGTAGCTCGACCTTGTGAGACGAGCTTGGAGCTAGCTTATCTCTGGTTGTGTGTGTGGCCCCTTTGCGGCTTGGGGGGATCAGGGTGAAGAAGAGTACCCCTAGTGTTGGTTGGGAGGTATCGGTGAGGTCTCTACGATTAGAAAGTGGGAGCAAGGAGGATCGTCAGCAACCGAAGATCATTAACAAGTCCATCCGTCGGTTACAGTACACATGTTAAAATTTGCATTTGAAAGTAGTTAAAAATTTGTATGTGGATTTATACGCTAATGGAATTTGTAATGGTTTCCTGAAGCTGAAGCTGGATGTGTGTGAACTTATTTTTGTTGATATGGTAATGAAGAGGCCCATGTTTTAATTTAAAAACTTGTGTTTTCCCTTCAATATCGTTGCATCCTGCTTATACTCTCTATGCCTTGTTTTTTTTTTTTTTGTGTCTCTGCGCTTGGGTCTTATTCTCTCTGATTTTTGCTCCATGCACAACAATTTTGGCATAGTCTCTCTATGTGCATTTCTCCTTTCCCAACGAAATACCTGGGGCATAAAATCTCTGCGTTTTTGCTGGAATTTTTTTTATTACATACATACCCTGGCCTTCATCGTTTAACCTGGAGATGCCTTGCAATTTTTTTTATTTTTTATTTTTTTCTGACTCGGAAAGAATTTTCTCTCTCTCACAACATTTTACTTACTTGTCCTTTTGTTGACGGGTTAATCTATCCAATAGACCGCAACCATACATCTGCGTGTGGGCAGTTTTCCATCGTTCTCTCCCTCCTTCCACCTATGTGAAATATGGGCGAAATGATGATGATTCTCATCGCAGATTGCATGCTTAACCTCAGTCCCTGCATTTAAAAATTCGCCCAGCTCCGAGGAAACGCCCTGGTGAAATTCCTTTAATTCTCTGCATTTTTGCAAGTGGATATGCTAAGCGATTTTCCACTAGTCTGCGTTTAATATCCCCTTAGAGTTCGACATTGACATAAATTTTCCAAAGATTCCATTTTTTATGGGATTCCCCTACCCTTTTTCTCTCAGCATGGAGCCAACGATTTCATTGTGAATGGACAGATTGAATCATTTTTTTTTTTGTATTTTATATTGTTCAATTAGATGCATTGCTCCATGATTTTGTAGGTAAATCTGTGTTTTCTTTATCTCTTCGATTTCTGGTCTCTGCGTTTTTATGTTGCGATCCCCACGTTTTTACCTTTTTGATCTCTCTCAGAAAAATGATTTCTTGATGTTGGGAATGCCTTTGCTTATCACTTCTATTTTCTTGTAGCTTCCCTTCAGAAATTTTGGATACCCAACCAATGGAGGCGCCATCCTCAACGTCTTTCCTGTAGATTTACCCCTCCGGCATCTACCTCCACATGGTAAGAATTACAATTAATGTAAGTTGAGGACGAGGGTAGTAGTAGCCGGTGTTAGAAGAAGCAGGGGTAGGTATTCGATTCTATCGTTTGAATTCAAGTGAGACACGTTGAGTCCCTTCCCTTCACTACAACTAGGAGATTAAGTTTATTGGTATTAAAAACATATGAAATACTTAAAAAAAATGGAACTTATATTCTATCTTAACCCTAATTCTCTTTACTGGAGTCAATAAGCATTTATATTAAAGCCTTAGTTCACAAAGACTCATGGGCTTACCTTGGATGATCGCTTGGTGTTTGAAACTTGGTCTCAAGTTCTATTCCTTCAGTGATGACTGTAGTCTTTGGTTGTTGACCTAGAAATTGGGCTCAGGATTTAACTCAAGAGTGTGAAAATTACACAACTTTTGGGGAGAGACTAAAAGAGTACATGCCCTCCATGGGCTTTCCTGCTTTTATTTCAATATTATTTTTAAAGTGGATCATATGTGTGGTTACCTTGTTGCTATGTAATTTTGCCTGGAATCCCATATGCGTCTTGGATCCATTTCAGTCTCGAAGTCTGAGCCTCCTGCCTTCAGTTCAATTTTTTGTTTCATAGTAAGGTAATGCTTAGTATTTTTAATTATTAAAGGTATTGCTTGTGTTTTATTTCAATGCCTTTTATGAATCCAATTATTGTGTTCATCTTTTATTTTTATGGTGGAAACTAAATTTTATACCAGTATTACCTGACACTTTATTCCACCATTCTCCTTATTATACCTGCCGATAGGCATGGTATATAGCTTTGAGTTAGGCTTGACTTTCTATTAGTTCATGGTTGACCATAAAATATACACCCATTTATCCAAAGTTTTAAAAAATATTTATTTATTTTAAATTTTAAATCTCATTTATGTGATATCTTATTGGTCAAAAACTTTGAAGTCTTATTGCTGCCTTCACTTCCCCAATGTTATTGTAATAAATATTTCTTGTTTTTTTATATATATTGTCAAAAGTTGGGGGCCCATCTTGTTAAATAAATATGGTTGTTCTCATGGGTACCTTTTTCCTAGGCACATTTAAATAAAATAAAATAATATTTTGTATGTAGGATTTAAATGGATGACAATTGTACTTTTTCTTTCACAATTATTTGAGTGTTAAAGTTAAAATAAAATAATATAATATTTTGTACAATTCAAAGTTGATGACATTTGTATTTTTTTTTCACAATTTTTTTAAGGGTTAAACTTAAATATAAGTTTTATTTTTATATTACAAATTTTGAGTGTTAACCTTAAATATAAGTTTGAGCGTTTTACAATGTATATCTACATGTTTTATGAAATTGGGTTTTTTTAGATCATTCAAAATAATGTGAATGGATATTGGTTATTATACCTGCCGCTTGTCGTGGTATATAGTATTGGATATCCTATTGGTAGTCTATTAGCTGGGGTTTGACCAAAATAATTTTGAGCATTTTTAAAGGTATAACATTACAATTTGATTTTTATTTTATTTTTTTATTATTTTAAAACATTTTTAAAAATTGTGATTGGTTGTTCAAATGCATCTCTTATTGCCTACTAGTAAGGACTTCATCAGCAGGTATAAGCTGCCATGCAGCGTTGTTTAATATTGTATATATATAAAGTTCAACAAGTCTTCAAGATAAGAGACCAAGTTTATCCCAGGTCTAAGTGTCTCGACCTAATCAAACAAGTTTACCTTTATTATTTTAAATGAGCTTGGTGATAATGAATTATGGTATAAATTAAACACCTTCATGAATTTATAGTTTTATTTATTAAATGAATATGGTGATAAAGAATATAGTAGAAATAAAGACACCTTGTTGATTTAATATTTTATGTAATTAAATGAATTGTAGTAGAATTAAGACACCTCTCCTAATTTATAATTTAGACATTTGTCGAGACAAGAAGAAATAGAATGCCTAAAAGGAGAAAATATTGTGTTCAAAATCTTAACTATCTTATATGTTCATCTACTTTAATTTTTATCGTAGACCAATAGATGCACAATATTAAAAGTATCATCAAAAAATGGAAAAATGAATGGAGAATTGTTGGATTCATGGATATGTGGCGCCTTTGGTTTTATATTGATTGATTAAGTGTTATGATCTCTTGCGCTGGTTAAAATAAGATGATTACCTCGTGCCTTAGATTACGTTCTGATTAAATAATTAGATTATTTACGTGTAATGAATTTATGATGTGGTGAATGAATTTTTAGACCTTAGATATTTTGTGCAATGAATTAATGGATGATACTCTTGCGCCTCAAGTTAAGGTGGTGTAGGAAAAATTGTATGTGATTAGAATTCCTTACGAAATAATAAATACAATCATCTCCCTTGTGCCTTCACTTATGTTGTCATATGATGGATTAAAAACCTCTTCTTGCGTCATTAATTTACTAATGAATGATGGATTAACAACTTTATTTGCACCTTTGAGTTTATTAACGAATGATTGTGGTAGACAGTACACTTCTTACGCGAATTGAAAATTGATATGATACATGATGAGTTATGTGAATGATTACTCATGTGCCATGTTTAATTGATGTTTAGGATTGATGGATTGATGTGATCGATGATCGTAGACTCTGTTGATTTATCTAGTTGCTTGGATTGATTGTGTTAGTGGGATGTAGACACCTCCTTGTTCCTCAGAACAATTGCTAGCCCTGATACCTTAAATGGTTAAAATCAATTGGAACCTAGGCTTGAGTGTTGCTTATGTGTCTTGGAGGTCCTAACCTTGTAGGGTAGGTTGGGCGGGTAGCATATTATGTGATTCTTGTGATTATCTTTGTTATCCTTCTAATTCGTTATGTTATCGTATGTTATCCTGGTGCTATCTAATGATTGTCCTTATGAGATGCATTGAGCATTTAAGATTCGTACTGCTATGTGTCGTTATTAATTGTAGAATGCAATGATGTTGGGGTGTTGTCAATTAATGTGTTAATACATCGATATGTGTGTCATGGTTCATGGTGATGATGTGTTGTCATTATGTCGAAATTGATTATTAATGCATTATTATTGTTCGTTAATATATGTGATTGTTGTGTCGATGATGTCGTTCTTTATAGAGATGTTTTAATTTCCTAATGCAGCAATAAAAGAAAAAAATTTACATGTTGTACGTTGCTTTGTGGTCATAACGGCGAGGATTTAGATATGGTATCAGAGTGGGTTCAACCCCATGACTTGGGATCATTTCTCCTTCCATTTCATAAACACTTGATTAATAATTTATGAACTAATTAAATTTGAATTGTATTCGTGCAGGTAATCATGGTTAGAGCACGCCACAGAGGCAGACAACGTGGTTCTAGGGGAGGAGGTGTGACGCCTCCAGTAGCATCCATGCCAGAGGGGTCTAACCCCCAAGGAGAAGAACAAGTCGTCGGACAGGAACAAATAGTTGTGGGGGATGTGGTTGGGTTGAATAGATCCTTTCAGAGGATGTCAGAGGCCTCTATTATTTGTCTGGATAGAGATGAGGTTAGGGCGTCGGTACCCCTTGAGGGTCCACCATGAGCCCCAATCGGTACTGGTAGATTTCACCGAGAAATCGAGAAGGTCAAGTTTCCCGAGTTCTTGGGTGCCACATATGGCATAGCCGTTGAGGAATGGTTGAAGAATATGGTGATTTGATTTTCACTTTGCGAATATACCTCCAACATGAAGGTCCACATGGTGGTATTTCAGCTGAAGGGGAACGTTCTGCTATGGTGGAATACGCTCCTTCCACAACTGAACATGGTCGTTGAAGAATTTTCATGGGAACTATTTAAGGAGAGGTTCCAAGAGAGGTATATGTCTGAGGAATTCATTGAGCATTAGCTCAATGAGTTAAACGCCTTAAGACAAGGTGGTCGTATGGTGGCCAAGTGTTGGGCTCTAAATATGTCCTAAAAACAACCTTAGTCTGACATTAATTTTATCAACCAAGGATTCCTCTTTTCTTTCAATATTGTCAGAAAAGTCTATGCAGATAGTTGTAGAGGTTTAAATCGTTTAGATAACTCAGTTACAACAAATCTGAGCCTATCTAAATTACTGGAATAATGAAGTTCTTCACACATTGACTAAAAACTCTGAAACTAATAACTCAATCAACAGAAATATGTTCTGAGCGGAAACACACCATGAATCAAAACATCAATCACTTTACCGAATTCATTCATCTATCTAAGAAACAACAATTAAGTCTACGAAACTCTTAATGAATCAATCTCTCAATGATTAATTAATCTATTGGAAAGGAACAAAGATCTATTGAATAAGAAGGAACAACAAATGCGAATTAAATGAAAGGAACAACAAGTGCGAATTTAAATGAAAGGAGCAACAAATGCGAATTTAAATGAAAGGAATTCACAAGCAATAAGCTGACAACAAATGGAAATGGAACAACAATCGATAATCTCCAAATGGAACATCTACTCTCTACAAATGGAACAACATAACCAATTCATAAAAGAATCAATACATTAACAAGTCTATCTTAGTTGTTTGAAGGGAATATCGAATCACAGAACTATAACAGAATTGATAAGATTACAGATGAGACAGTAGCTCATGTCAACTGGGCCCACGGTCTTCAGAAGATACTGCTACGAGAAAATCAGTACGCAGAAATGATCAAAATGCTTGAAGCTTTCATTAATTCCATAACTGATAGGTCATTTACAATGGGATTGTTGTACATAGTTTCAACAATTAAGAGATCTGAATTCTGGGTTTTTCTCTATCGTTCAGTATTCTTTATATATTACAATGAGATAAGTAAATTAAGCTATCCTGAGGATCGAGAGATCCCCAGGATTACTTTTACTATTTATGAAGATTGCAAGATAAAATTAAATCTTCCTTTGAACCATTTCGTGCCTGATTTCTTCGATCTTCAATGACCTGTGCATATTCATGATCTTCTTAATTATCTTTAGTTAACAACAATTGTCCATTTATGCATAAAATCAAAACAATTCAAACCAAAGTTCAGAAAATATCTAATATCATTCAATATTATTTCCTAAAGGATTTTTAACCATTTTCTTCCCTAATTACTTCAAATTAATAGAAAAGTCAAAAAAGAATATATCACAAACTAGAGTAACAAGGAGAATATTTATACATTTTTCTCAACCCAACATACCCCCCAACTTACCTTTTTGAATGTCCTCATGCAACAAGAGAGTTTATATGCAAAGCAATGATACTGAAGGGTGGAGAGGTCTCTTCCCTAGGTCTCTGCAACCCATGCTTACCTTTAAGCTCTTCAAAAGAAACATCTTCCCCTTTCTTACGAATTTCATAAACACTCTTATAACCCTCTGGAGGATACCAAATAATGGGGGGACTATACCTGCATCCAATCCAGGAAGGCCCTTCTTCTAGGATCATTTTGGCATACCTCTCTAACCTCAGAGCAGTTGCTTGAAAATTCCTGAAACCAAATGGTTCCCTGTTCTTGACTTCATTTGAAGAGACACTCCATCTTAATTTGGCAATAGAAAGGGATTCTTCTTTAATTTCTCCAAAATACTGTAGCCCTGAATGTACAACATGTCTATGGATGGGAGCTAAAGATTCCACAACCTTCTCCCTCTTCATGAGTGCTCTATGTTGCATAATGGTATCAAAGGTTTTAGGAGGTTCCCCTTTGATCCATAGGTCTAGTCCATTCTCTCTTTTCATGAAGACCTTATGTGCTTTGGCCCACCTAAGTTGATTTTTGGAAAAAGAAAAAAAGGCATGAAACTGGATATCCCCGGTGAATGGATTGGGATTCTCTTCTTTGTTTTCTTCTAGAATGAAATTGTGAAGATATAGTTCACAAAAAAAATATTGTACTCCATCCTCTTGTTATTTAAAACATGAAACAAAATTAGTGACAGTGGTAAACTTAGAAGGTGTGCATGCACTAATAGATTTTAGTTTTAATAACAGATAATGTTCTAATAGAAATAGGGCATAATTAGTAGCAGGGGCCCTGCAAGCTAATATATCAGAATAAATAGAGAAAACATTTTTTATTTGCTCCAAATCTCCATCACGCTGACCCTGTACCTTATTCACCTTTTCTTTATCTCTTCTGAGCTCAACAAAAGTTTCACTCTCAGTTGTTGACATGGATCATAGTTTTTTGACAAATTTCTGATGTTCTGTCACTGTCACAATTTCACTTCGGCATTGAGTTAAGGTTTGTTGGGATTGTTCCAAATCTGATTCCAACCTTCTAATAATGGTATCTTGTTAAGGGGAATGAAATTCTTATTCAGTCTGAACAGTTGTTTCTACTATTGTTGGAACCTCTGTATGAGTTTCTATTTCAATTGATTCCAAAGGAGCATGAAATTATGTTTGTGTTTCAACAAAATTAGTGTGAATTGCCCTTCTCGGAAGTGGATTTCTTCCCTGTACTCTGGCCCTCTTAGATTTCTTATTCTTATGGGATTTGTCAGCTTGTTCCAATTGCTTCTTAAGTTGTCTAATTTTTTCTTTCAATATGTCAACTTCTTGTTTTAACACCTTTATTTTCTTGACCCTCTTCCTCAATGTCTTGTTTTCATGTTCTAGTTTTCTGATTCTGTTATTTCCTTTTTTAGTTGTTTCTTTTTGTCTAAGGGGAATTTCAAGGTCTTCCCCACCTTGATCAAATGGTAATTGATTCCCTATATCTTCTGGGTGCTCTGGTTTCTCTAAAGGACTATTCTCATCGAACTAATGTTCTAGTTGTTTTTCTCCTTCAGGAGATGGCATCTCCATATCAGGAAGATCAAAGACAGGGTTTGAATGAGAAGAAGTTGGAGCTTGGGGTTCTTTTGTCCTGTCTGTATCTTCAGTAAGTGATATCCCCAAATTTCCCAAGACTTGGGGCATCTCCTCTTCATAACTTACAAAGAAATCATCCTACTTTCCTACATGACTTTCATGTGATGGTTGTTTTGTTTGTATAGTTTCCTGAGTGCTTTCAGGTTGTGTTGTCTCTTTATCCTTTCTTATTTTTACAGAGGAGGTTTTAGGAACATAAATTGTTCTCTGTATTTTCCTCTTTGATGTTCCTTCTTGCATGCTCTGATTTTCTTCCAACTGAATAATGTATGTTAATATTTCAGGTCGGGGGGATGGTATTTGGGCATTATATTCCTCTGTCTGGGTTGCCTCAATTCCTTGTGGAGGAACTTCATGGTGGACATCAGGTTGCTCAATTTGCAAGGGTCTATCGAGTTCAATTAAGTCCCCCCACATTATTTGTGTATGATTTAAGGCCTTGTCTACTATGAATTTTACTAACCCGTGATGACTGATTACATTAACAGGGTCTTTGGATTTTTGTGTTCTTCCAACACCTTCATACAACATGGAATTAAAAAAGAATGGTAGATTTATCACTAACCATTGTTGTAATATTGCCAACATATTGAGGTGGTGAGGTCTCACCACATCGTATCGTCCGTCGCATGTGATATATCTCTACACCACACCTGCTAGATCCCTCTAGGGTTTGCTAAGAGTAGTGGGGTTGAGGCCTTTTCCTTTCTTGTCGAATT
The DNA here is from genome assembly GCA_009831015.1 of Picea engelmannii. Lineage (NCBI taxonomy): Eukaryota > Viridiplantae > Streptophyta > Pinopsida > Pinales > Pinaceae > Picea > Picea engelmannii. The sequence goes on along the minus strand of ML783391.1, from coordinate 322,704 downwards.
CCTCCCCTGGTTCTACAAAGGACTCCATAGCTTCCTTGAGTGTTGTGTATTTACTAGTCCACTGTGTTCCTTCGTTTGGGAGGCATGTTACCTCGACTATAATGGAATCAGTAACTAGTATTTGTATGCCTCGAATTAATGAGACTCCCCCCTGTAAATTTTAGAAGAATGCTAGCGTGAAATTTATATTGAACCCCTGTAGTTTGTTAAAGTATTGTGTCCACCATAGATGGTGTAGAATTTATCTTGCTTGGTTAGTTACTTGCAACAATGTAGGCTCACGACGAATGCTTCGGCCACCCATATATTTTGTAAACAAGTCAGCACAACTATCGTTCCCAACTGCAAACTAATTTAGACAAGCCTCTGAGAACAAATTACTAGAAATGGTAAACATTACATAACAAAAATGATATATAGAAATACAAATTTTCCCATTATCTATAATCATTATGGCTTATCGATAATCATGCAGAATGTACACCCCACGATGAATGAAAAGGTTGATCTTGACCGACGATATGTTTGAACGTAATGATGACGGTCAGTCAAGTGAGGGATAATTATTATGCTGCCACAGCTGGGAGAATGACCATTAATAACTTTCAAAGAATTTTAATGTTAATCATGAATGATAATCACACCTTTTGTGGAAAGTACAAGTTCAAATACCAATATTCAATATGTTAAGGAAGAATATTCCAAGTAGTCCTAATATATTCACGTTTTATAAATATGCCACGTGTCATAATTTTTTTACTTTCCTTTGTGTTGAATACAGTCGGAATGATAGCCTCTTTTTTAATAAAGTAAGTCTATGAACACAATAAAAACTTATCTTATTAAGATAAACTTCCATACCACAGACAGAGCCACTACTGCCAACAAGTGTCCATAGCCTCGACAGGGTTGCCATTTAACCCATAGATGAGCCAGTATCCTCAATAAATAGCTTGAATAGTCTTTTCCCAAAAAGGCCACTATCATGGTTTGGTATCCAGATAACAACAATTACACTCACTAGATCGTAACAAAGTGAACAAGTCAGCTCGTGATGAGACTTCTTGTCCTTTTACCTTAAATGCCAAAGGCCATTAACCTAGTGTGGTAGCCATAATGGGAATGTCACTTATATTAATCTCTTATGATCATGGTAGGTTGGCTCATGATGATATCCCCTATCCTTTTGGGGAGAAGGTTATTTATATTTATTTGTTTTATTATTATTATTATTATTTAGTCTTTATTAAGGGAGGCTCATCTACTCCTTAAGAGTGTGGGATGGTTTACGAAGTGTAAGAATGCCAAGTAAAAATGTTCCTTAGACTCCTTATTATGATGTGAAGTCAATTTATCATTCAAGTATATGTATATATATAAGGGAAAGAAACGAATTACGGTGGTTAAGGATTATGAACAATATTAAGATAATTCAAAAAAATCAATCCATAAACAATTTGATAAGGTATGCTAGATAGTCTTCAAAAGAAAATGAGAAATCATGATGATTAGAAATGATTATGTTGAAAATTAGTTAGTGAAGTTCATACCCAAAGGCGTAGCCAAACGTATCAAGAGTAGTCATAAAAACAAAACGTGTTGTTGGTGAAAACAAAAATCGTTACTTTCAAGGGAAAGGAACAACAACAGAAACATCCGCGAAAGGAAAAACAATTGTTTCTTTCGAATGAACAACGCTACCTGAAAAGGGAACAACAATCGCAACCAATGGAACAAAAACTTTTACGTTCAGATGAACGACACTACCCGTAAAGGGAACAACAATCGCAACAAAGGGAATGACAGTTGTTACGTTTGGATGAACGAAACTACCCACAAATGGAACAACAATCGCAACAAAGGGAATGACAGTTGTTACGTTCAGATGAATGACACTACCCGCAAAGGGAACAAAAATTGCAACAAAGGGAACGAAAGTTGTTACGTTCAGATGAATGACACTATCTGCAAAGGGAACAACAATCACAGCAAAGGGAACGAGCACTGTTACGTTCGGATGAAGATGACGGTGATGTTCAAATTTTACCATCTAATTAAGAAATTAGATACCTCCCGCATAATTTTTGTTTTAGATAATATAGGATTGATTATTCATCAAATAAATTCATTTAATTTTACGGGTATGTTTATTCAATGATCAGAGAAATACAACATATTGGATGGTTTACAGTGTCATGTGGTCATTTCTATTTACTACAGTCACAATCACACATGCAGTGTCCAACTTTTTGCTGCAGAACATGACATATTCATTTCCTATATAAAACAAAGTTTATATTCGATGCATTTTTCAAAGTAAAACAAGATCAGTTTGAAGTTTGAATAAGTAATAGAAATGAATGCTAATTATATTTGATTACAATCATCCTTTCTAATTTTTATTCTCCAAATATTTTTATAGTGACTTCCCTAGAAAGTAAAAAAACTTAAAGACTCAATCAAATATTCAAATAAAATATATAAAATATGTAAAGTGCTGGAAAAACAACAATTTCATGGAGCTGAAGCTGCTGGGTTACCTTCCCAACTAGCTAAAATCTGAACAATAGGATCATTACTTAATTCTTGGCAAAAGGATTCTTTTGAAAGCGGCTGATGGTAGAGCCGTAGCCGATGTCCATTTACCAGAAAAGGAGAACCAAACCTGTCGATGGTAGCTAAAGTGACAGTGCCATTATCATGGACTTCTTTGATTTTATACGGTCCTAGCCACCTTGTCTGCAATTTCCCAGGAAAATCCTTAAATATGGAATCATAGAGAAGCACCCAATCACCTTTCTGGAAGGATTTCTTCTTGATATGATTTTCATGCCAGCTAGCTCTCTGCTGCTGAATAACAGATGTGGACTGAAGGGAAAACAAGTGTGCTTCATATAACTCATTGAGTTGTTGTAAGTGATGCGTGTGTTCAACCGTAAGATCCAGTCCAATTTCTTGGGCCATTCTCAGAGTCTTGATCTCAAATTCAATTGGAAAGATAGGCTCTTTTCCAAAGAATAGGTGATAAGGGGAGTATCCAGTAGTGTTACGCCATGTTGTCTGATAGACCCATAAGGAATTTGGAAGCTCAGCTGCCCAATTTTGATGGTTTGTCGAGACTGTTTTTGTCAAGATTTCCTCCAAGACTTTATTGGTACTTTCCACTTGTCTGTTTTCCCGTGGGTGGTATGGGGAGGTAACCCTATGTTTAATGTGATAATTGCACAGAGTGGCCGAGATTTTATGTGCTGTAAATTGTGAGCCTTTGTCCATGATTACTTCCCTGGGTAATCCATAGCATACAAATGGTTCAAAGAGAAATTTAATGACTGCTTCCTCGGTTGCGTTTGGAAAGGCCACTGCTTCTACCCACTCGGTCATATAGTCTGTTTCAACTAGTATATAAGATGTTTGGTTTGATTTTGGGTTAAAGGGACCAACAAAATCCAGTGCCCATATCGCGAAAGGTTCCATCACCACTTGTGGTTATAGGGGAATTTCATCATCTTGGCCTGGTCGACCCATCCTCTGAAAACTTTCACAAGCCTGGACATACTTATTTGCATCTTTGAATATTGAGGGCCAATAATAGCACATTTGTAAAACCTTATGCCCAATTCTGTGGTCTACAAAATGCCCACCACAGGGCTCATCGTGACATGCCTTCAATACATCGTGAATTTCATTGTCTCTGATGCATCTTCAGATTTGAAGATCAGACCCTGTGTGGAAAATATATCCACCAATCCAGGTGAACTGTGCATTGCACTGAACAATTAATTTCCTTTCTCTTGATCACAGGTGTGCTGGAAATTTCCCAACTGCCAGATAATTCACCACATCAACATATCATGGTGTCTTAATAGTGACATTGGACAAGTATTCTTCTGGAAATTGGTCTTCAAATGTCAAAGAGTTATCTGTTTTGGGTACACGAGACAAGAAATCTACAACAAGATTCTCTCTTCCCGACCGATCCTTAATGATGATGTTGAATTCCTGTAATAGAAGCAACCACCAAGTAACCTGTCCATTAGTAATTGGTTTGTTGGATAAATATATAATAGCAGAGTGATCAGTATACAAAATTATTGGATAGCATATTATATAGTGGAAAAATTTATTAATAGCATGTATAACAGCTAAAAATTATTTTTTTGTTACTGTGTAATTTAATTCGGCAGGAGTAAGATTTTTGCTAATAAAATAAATAGCGTAAGGTTTTTTGTCTTGTTCCTGTCCAAGGACATCGCCTATAGTTATATCTGATGCATCTGAGGAGATGTGAAATGGTAATTTCCAGTTTGGTCCTCTCAGCACTAGTGTTGTTGAAACTAACCTTTTAAGTTCTGCAAATGAAACATCACACTTATCAAACCACTGAAATTCCACATTACCAGTTAAATCATGTAAAGGTGAAGCTATTCTTGAAAAAAATTCTATGAATCTACGATAATATCCTACACAAACAAGGAAACTATCTACCTCGGCTTGTGTACGAGGTGTAGGAAAATTAAGGATTACCTCTATTTTTGTTGGGTCTACCTTGATTCTATCTGCAGAAACATAGTGTCCTAGTACCACACCTTCAGTCATCATCATATGACATTTCGCATGACTCAAACATATCCTGGTAGCAATGCATCGTTCTAGTATTTTCTCCAGATTGTTTAAAGCTTGATCAAAGTTAGTTCCATAAGGGGTAAAATTGTCCATGTAAACTTCAAGTCCTTCATTAATTAAATCAGAAAATATGCTCAAAATAGCTCTCTAGAATGTAGATGGAGCATTACATAATACAAAGGGAAATATTTGATATGAAAAGGTACCCCAGGGACATGTGAATGTAGTTTTATCCCAGTCTTCCGGAGAAATCTGAATCCGATTATAACCTCTAAAGCCATCTAGGAAGGAGAAAAATTGCTTCCCTGCTAAAGTATCAAGGACATGATCAATAAAAGGTAGGGGGAAATGGTCCTTCTGGGTAGATTTATTGAGTTATCTATAATATACATAGATTCACCACTTACCATTTCTTTTTAGGGAGGATTACTAGTGGAGAGATCCACTGGTTGTGTGAAATAGAATATATTAAATCTACATCCAATAGTTTCTGTAATTCTTCTTTGACAATGTCCCTAAGATGAGGGTTTAATCTTCATTGGAGATGTTAGATGGGTCGGGCATATTTTTCAATATAGATATGATGTGTACATAATTGGGGATCAATTCCCTTCATGTCGGGATACTCCCAAGCAAAATCTTGTTGGTATTTAGAAAGGATCTGAATCAATTTTTGTTGTTGTTTCTCATTCAGATTGGCGCTGATAGTCAAAAATATTCCTGGTGCGATTTCAACTGTAATGTTGTAATGGATAGCAGTAGTGGGAATCCGTTTCTCCATCAATTATTACAAAGGATCTCCCTGTGATTTGTTATATAAGACAACTTTTATCATTTGACATCTTGGGTTGCTTATAACAGTTGGGTTGTTAATGAAGTTGTTGATCACATCATCTTCTAGTTGGTTTTTGAGCCCAATATCTTCTTCTAGTGTGAGAGGAGATCGTAGGTTTTCTTTTGGATATCTAGATGGTTGCAACTGTTGATGTATGATAGGCAGACTTGGTTTAGCTAGAGGATACAAGATAAGGTTCTTTATAGCACTTCCTATAGAAATTGTCATGTTGCATGTGTGACATCCTATGTATGCATCTATCGTTGCTAGCCATAGTCGTCCCAATATTAACGGGTGTCCATCTAGTCTACTTCTTGAGTTGATAACTAGGAAATCAGGTCGGTATTCCCAAGAGTCGACCGAGATTTCTATGTCTTTTAATGTGCCGACTGGTTTAACCAACGATCTATCAGCCAATTCTAACATAGTTTAATTAGGTTCGAAGGAAGTGATACCTAGGACATTACAGGTCTCAGTGGTCAGAATATTGATGGCTGCCCCAAAATCCACCAGTGTATTTGGAAAAAAACAACCCTATATCTGAACCGTTACCACAGGATTCCCTAGATCTGTGTATCTGACTAGCTCATGCTTGCCTAGAATAAGATCGGATAAAGTTCCTACCACATGAATAGTTGAGGGATTCTTAGTTTTCCTTCTGAGCTTCTTCCCACATAATTCTTTAATTGTTTTCTCATAAATTGGGATGTCTTGTAAATATTGTAGGAGTGGAATTTTAACACATAGATTCTTTAATTCCTCAACGATATCAAAGTTTGGATATACGACTGGTTTTTCTATCATTATCCTTTAGGGAAACGAGGGAGGATAAATTACGTCTTTATCAGGATTTTGTTGCTCGACTGTATTTTCCCCATGTTCTGTTTCTTTTGTTATGACCACAATCGATGGTGTTATTGTTGGTTGTCTATCATTCTCATTCTCCTGTTCTCGATGAATTCCACTTTCCTCAAAAGAAATTACACGCCCTGATCTCAACCAGAGTTCGTTGCACCCTACAGAATTTGTTTCACCCTCCAAATTCTCGACAATTTGCACAAGTTGGACTCATCTGTTATTAGGATTCGGGTTGGGTTGAGCTGGTAATTGAGGGCGCATTTGAGGTTGGGGATTTTGGGGCAAATGAAGTGTAGCCTGTAAATTGGGTTGAGCTTGAAGAACCATTCCCATAGGTTGATTGGTCAGTCCCATGGGGAGATTCCATTTTTGAGTCCAATTGGGGGCTTGGGAAGTTGTGCTAGTCCACTGTGAAGGATAAGGGTTATTATTTGAATTCTACCAAAATGGGGTAGAGTATTGCAAGTTGGGCCAAGTAGGATTAGCAGCTGGTTGATTTGGCCAAGGTACAATAGGATATTGTTGGGACTGTCAGGTGGGGTTAGCAAATGGTTGGCCCTTCCATGTGTTTACATGATTATATTGCCCAAAAAAGAAAGAAGAAGGATCTTGTAGCATACCTGGGGGGCGAGCCATCAGATATACCGGTTTTATTTCCTCTTCTAGTTCTTTAAAGACAACTTTTAGTCCTGGGATTGATGGACATTGCTCTGTCACATGTTTTTGGGCAAAGATGGCGCAAGTCCGAACCACATCCAAGGGGCACTCCCTTGAACCATGTTTCCTCCTGCACCGTGGGAAAAATATAGCCAATGAATGTTCTTCTTCCGCTTGTTTTTGTTTAACCTACAGAACGTCCAATTGTGTAGTCAGAGTACCCAAAATGTAAGTTTTAAAATTTTCTCAAAGATTACCAATTTCTGCTCTGGTGACACTCCCACTAGCAATGTTGCTACTTCTGGTGATGGGGGATCGTATTCCCGATCTGGTTCGTGTGCTACCATGCGAACACCTGATACACAATTGGACAATTTCATCATACGTTTCTTGATATATATCTCATTGTCCCATTAAATTCAATGTTTCTACCCATTCATCCTTCATACATTTTATTAGAGTGGCTTTAAGTACCTCACCTGGTAGTGTACCGTAAGGTGATCTCTGTAGGTTATATTGAAACCTTTCAACATATTCATCTAGTGTTTCATTTTCTTTTGCAATCATTTTAAATATTTCGTCCTTTAAATCCCTGGTTCTACAGTAGTCTTGATATTTCGTAAGAAAGGCTTGTTTCATTTCATCCCATGAATTTATAGTTCCTCCACCTAGTCCCATAAACCATTGTAAATATGCTCCTTTAAAAGTGGAAGTAAATAGCTTTAGTTTATGGGGTTCATAGGTATATTCATATCCTCTACACAGGACATCAAACTCGTATAAGAATGCATCAGGGTCCTCTAAAATCAATCCATTGAAGGTTGGAAGATTATGTAGTGGAATGGATTTCATTGGGGCATTAACAACCAGATCTACTATAGGATATTCCAAAGTGGAAGTATGAGGTCGCGACTGATTTTTCTGTTCCATTTGGTCGAAAATGTGCCAATAACCTTCAGTGATTTCTTGGTCTAGGTGTTCTATTATGGGTGGTTGATTATTTGGTCCCTTAGGAGATTTGATCGCGCTACCTATGTCTGGGATTTCAGGTGTTCCTTCTCCTACCAAAATCACAGGAGATCCAAGTTCAGGTGGTTATGGTTTGCCTCAACAATCCCACTGGTCTCCCCTTATCCTTCTCTCAAATTACAAGAATTTCCCTCGCTTAAAAGACTAAAAAGTGGGGTGTGTGTATTTTGGAAGCTATTTTTAGTTCCTTCAGTTCTGCTATGAACCTCAGCATGAGATGTAGTTGGTGATTTTGCTACTTGAGGGACTCGGGTAGAACCTTTTCGAGGTCCAATCGAGGCTTGAGATTCAACTTTTCAGATAATTTCATCTATAAAAGTGCTCCTTCCAGGGGGCACCGGGCCCTGGGCTTTTGTAGTTTTTGGTAAGGGTTTTTGTTTTTCAGTTTCTTTCTTCTTAGTCATACACACCGACACAAATTCTATGCACCTATGTAACCTCTATGCATCAGATGAAGGTAGGCACTGGAACAAGCATTTTAATTGTTGCTTGCATAGGTTCTTACCTTCCATTTTCAATACCTCATTCTTTTAGAGACGCAACCTATACTATATTTGACATTTTCCTCGGCAATGAAGCCAAAATGTCGGGCTCTAAAGATGTCCTAAAAACAACCTTAGTCTGACATAAATTTTATCAACCAAGGATTCGTCTTTTATTTCAAGATTGTCAACAAAGTCTATGCATATAGTCGTAGAGGTTTAAATCGTGTAGATAATTCAGTTACATCAAATCTGAGTCTATCTAAATTACCGCAATAATCAAGTTCTTCACACATTGACTAAAAAATATGAAACTAATAACTCAATCAACAGAAATATATTCTGAGTGGAAACACGCCATGAATCAAAACATCAATCACTTTACTGAATTCATTCATCTATCTAATAAACAACAATTTAGTCTATGAAACTCTTAATGAATCAATCTCTTAATAATTAATTAATCTATTGGAAAGGAACAACGATCTATTGAATAAGAAGGAACAACAAATGTGAATTAAATGAAAGGAACAACAAGTGCGAATTTAAATGAAAGGAACAACAAATGAGAATTTAAATGAAAGGAATACACAAGCAATAAACTGACAGCAAATGGAAATGGAACAACAATCTATAATCTCCAAATGGAACATCTACTCTCTGCAAATGGAACAACATAACCAATTCATAAAATAATCAATACATTAACAAGTCTATCTTAACTGTTTGAAGGGAATATTGAATCACAGAACTATAACAAAATTGATAAGATTACAGATGAGACAGTAGCTCCTGTCTATTGGGCCCACGATCTTCAGAAGATACTGCTATGAGAAACTCAGTACGCAGAAATGATCAAAATGCTTGAATCTTTCATTAATTCCATAACTGATAGGTCGTTTACAATGGGATTGTTGTATAGAGTGTCAACAATTAAGAGATCTGAATTCTGGGTTTTCTCTATCATTCACTATTCTTTATATATTACAATGAGATAAGTAAATTAAGCTATCCTGAGGATCGAGAGATCCTCGGGATTGATTTTACTATTTATGAAGATTGCAAGATAAAAAGTCAATCTTCCTTTGAACCGTTTTGTGCATGATTTCTTTGATCTTCAATGGCCTGTGCATCTTCATGATCTTCTTAATTATCTTTAGTTAACAACAATTGTCCATTTCTGCATGAAATCAAAACAATTAAAACTAAAGTTCAGAAAATATCTAATATCATTCAATATTATTTCCTAAAGGATTTTTAACCATTTTCTTCCCTAATTACTTCAAATTAATAGAAAAATCAACAAAAAATATATCACAAACCAGAGTAACACAAAGAATATTTATACCTTTTTCTCAACCCAACACCAAGTAGGAGGCTCGTTTCATGGAGCTGCTTAGGTACAATCCCCATATGAACACTAAGAATCTCAAGGTCAACAAGTTTTTGTTCGGCCTTAACATTAGCATTCGAGCAAAAGTGAGGATATTAATGCCTCAGATATTGCACGATGTTGCCTAGAAGGCCCTCATAGCTAAGGAAGATCTCATCTGTGGGGGTCAGAGCAAGACTCCTGCAAGATTGATGGGACATGTGACATCTGGTGCACAGTAGCATCAAACACCAGTTAGACATCCATCAAGGTATCGAGGCGCTCTGAAACGTTCCACATCCACGACGACCAGTGCCTCATAATCAAACTCCCTACAGAGGACTACAACACCAGCAACAACGTCATCCACAGTAACAACATTTCAGTCATGTTCAATAGAAAAACCAGGGTTCCAGGTTGGTGGGCCATCAAATTCTACTTCGAGGACCAAGAGTACTGGATCAAAGACCGGGTATTGGACATGTAGAGAGCCACATTACTGGAGTGACTGCCCAGTTGAGAGGGCCAGAAAAGTCGAATCAGATGGACACACTACCGTAGGAGATTTGGGCAAGGCCCATCAGATTCATGCAGCAGTGAATAACTGCCAGGTCGAGAACCAACGTACTGTGCTCGAGACGCTAGATACCATCGCTGACCAGACCTTTAGTATTTTGATAGATCCAGGTGCTACAGAGATTTTTTTTTCTGGTGCAGTGCTAAAAAGAATTAAGGTAAAGGCAGTCGAACATGATGAGTTTAGCTATGTGGAAATGGCTTCGGGAGCCAAGCAGAAGGTTGGAGGAAAGGTTACGGACTGTAAACTTAACTTGGGAGAATTCTTCACGAAGGCCAACCTATACGTCATGATATTAGGATATTATGACGTTGTGATCGGTATGGATTGGGTGGAATCACATGATGCTATACTCAACTGCAATATGAAACGTTTGAGTTTGATCAATGACAAGGGATAGAGATGAGTAATTGTAGGAAGAAACCAGGGAGTTTCCCTAAGGTTCATCTCATCCCTACAGCTACGGAAGAGCATGCGCAAGGTATGCAAGCTATATGCAATCCTTGTGTTGAACAAAAAGGGCGTGGTGGAAGGACTAGGAAAACTTCTGGTAGTATGAGAATTTGTGGATGTATTCCTAGAGGAGTTACCATGGTTGACGCTTGAGAGGGAATTGTAATTTACCATTGACCTACAACCTAGGACTGAAACGATAACAAGAACATCATATCAGATGTCTACCCCTGAGTCACAAAATTTGAAAATGCAACTAAAGCAGTTTTTGGACCTAGGACTTATACGTCCAAGTGTGTCACCTTGGGGTTCACCTGTTATTTTCATATGGAAAAAGGATGGGTCGTGGAGACTCTACATTGACTATCGTCAATTGAACAAGGCAATGATCAAGAACCAGTATATGTTGTCGAGAATAGATGATTTGTTTGATCAAATGAAGGCGTGACGAAATTTTCAAAGATCGACTTGAGATTAGGGTATCACTAGCTATGGATCAAGGAGGAAGACATTCCTAAGACCGCATTCAAGATGAGGTTTGGACATTACGAGTTTACTATTTTACCGTTTGGATTGACAAATACCCCAAGGGTATTCATGAGCTTGATGAATGGGGTGTTCTGCGAATACTTGGACAAGTTTGTTTAAGTATTCATTAATGACATTTTGATTTATTCTCGGATGATGGAAGAACATGATGAACATTTGTGCTTGGTACTACATTGTTTAAGAGAGAACAAATTATATGGGAAACTGTTGAAATGCTCTTTTTATCAATCGAAGATTCATTATTTAGGGCATGTCATCTCCGGTGAAGGTATCGTTGTGGATCTAGAGAAGGTAGAGTCTATTATGGAATGTCCTATGTTAATGAACATACCCGAAGTATGTAGCTTCATGGGTTTAGTGGGATATTATTGACGGTTCGTCGAAGGTTTTTTGAAGATATAAAATCTGATTAAAGAGTTGCAGAAGAAAAACAATAGGTTTGTATGGATCAAGAAATATGTGGAAGCATTTCAAAGGCTCAAGGAGATGCTGATGACAACACCGATACTAAATTTCTTGACATGTATGAGGACTTCTTGGTATGCATCGATGCATCCAAGGAAGGCTTAGGCGGATTCTTGAAGCAAGACAGTCGAGTGATTGCTTACATATCGAGAAAGTTAAGAAAGCATGAGGAGAACTATGGGACGCACGATTTGGAGTTATTATCCATTGTATATTCCTTGAGAGTATGGATACACTACCTTATTGGATGAAAAATCGAACTAAAAACGGACCACTGTGGTTTGCAACACATTTTTACGCAAAGCGACTTGAAAGTGCAGTAAAGGCTTAGGTCGGAACTTCTTAGCGAGTACGACTTTGAGATTACCTACATAAAAGGAACACTGAACAAAGTGGCAGATGCGTTGAGTTGGAGACCACGCATATTTTCAGTGATACCTCTTCAGACGAATTTACGTGAAAAGATTCTAACTAGACAACGCGATGATGAATAGTATAAAGAGGTTAAGGAATTTATCGGAAAAAACACCATGTTGGTACCAATATTTGAGGGATTTACTGTGGACAATGACAGATTAATGAGATATAATAATTGGATTTACATACTTCCCAACGACGAATTGAGAAGTTTGATCTTAAACGAATCTCATAGAGCAGTGTACATGGCTCATCCAGGAGTCTTGAAGATGAGGGAAGACCTTAAATCCTTATTCTTTTGGAAAGGAATGAAGGCAGACATAGTCAACTACGCGGCGATATGTCTAGAATGTCAACAAGTGAAGGTTGAACATACACTTCTGACAGGATTACTACAGCCACATGTTATTCTGGAATCGAAATGGGAGGTCATTTAGATGGAATTCATTGTTGGATTGCCACTGACGAAAAGGAGGCACAACTCAATTTTCGTTGTAGTTGACACTTTGACGAAGAGTGCACATTTTATCCCTATGCATACAACGTATCAGGCGATAGACATAGCTAGAATTTTTATCAGTGAGATAGTGATATTGCATGGTGTGCCTAAGAGGATCATATCCGATCGAGGATCTATGTTTATAGGACAATTTTGGACTAGTTTCCAAAAGGCCTTGGGAACCCAACTTAAATTTAGTATCGCATATCACCCGGAGACAGACGGGCAGAAAGCAAGAACGAACCAAATCTTGGAGGATGTGTTGTGTATGTAGGTGATGGACCAACAAAAGTGTTGGGAAGAGTTATTGCCACTGGTAGAGTTTGCATACAACAACAGCTATCAAAGCACCATTAAGATGGCACCATTCGAGTTTCTTTATGGGAGACCATGTTAGATGCCTTTGAGTTGGGATCGGCTTGAGGATAGGGTCCTAGTAGGACTAGAAGCGATCCAAGAAATGGAAGATCAAATGAAAACGATAAGACAAAGGATCAATGAAGCACAGGATCAACAGAAGATTTATGTTGATGCATATCGCGTTGACCGTAGTTTTGAAGTTGGCGATCGAGTCTTCTTGCAGGTGAAGTCGCACAAGAGTTCGATCAAGTTTGGAAAGGGTGCTAAACTCTTTCCTAGGTTCGTGGGACCTTTCGAGGTTGTGGAAAGGAAGGGGCCCGTGGCCTATCGACTATCCTTGCCTGATTCTTTGAGGCATATGCACGATATTTTTCATGTATTTTTCTTGAGACATTATGTTAGAGATCCTACACATGTGATTGACATGAGTTATTTGCAGGTGGTGGATGAGGGTGCGCTCACGATGGAGCCAATCCACATTTTTTACCATCACATTCGATAGCTATGGCATCGAACAGTCGATTAGGTCAAGGTCTAATGGGACAATTATGGTCCACACTCAACTACGTGGGAGGACGCATATGATATGCATCAGTAGTTTCCATTTTTGTTTGATAGATAGACATTTATATATTGTCAAATACTTTATTTCTGCACTTGTATAGTGTGAAACTTCGACACGAAGTTTAAAACAAAAGGGGGTGTATGTAGCATCCCTCTCTTGCATGCACCTAATGTGACTTATTCTTTGAGGACACTTGCGTGCAAGTGATCCGGTTCATTATATGATTGTCTACTTCGCTTATGGATTATGATGATGATATTGTGAATTATGATGTTATGTTATGTTATTTATCTATAGACATGTGCCATTGACTAGTTTCTCCTGAGTGTGGAGGACTCTTGATAGATTGAGGATGTCGATGGCATCGATGGACATCCTTGGACTCTGGATCAAGTCAGGGAGTGGAATGTGTATGGTTTGGGTATTTATGTTTATGCTTATGTGACCTATGATCGGGTATATTATGATGTTGTTTATGGATCATTGACATGTTTCATTGACGGATGCAGGCTGACGATTTCTTACTAATTAGACTCACATTAGGAGTAAAGGGGCCATGCACGAAAATCAGAGATATTGAGGGAGAGGTGTGGCAACATCCCTGCCATAGCCTACTAGCACTCTTGCCTTGTCTTTAATTGTAGTTTAATTATTACCTAGTTAGAGAGATCCACGATGCCATGAGGGCAGAATGAGACAGTCTCTCACGAAGATTCTAAGGGGCACACAATAAGGCAAGGTCCTTATTCAATATAGACCCTTAGTCTCCCACAAGGTCGCTTGATGGAGTATTGACTCCAAGGGTATGACAACTACCAAAATAAATCAAAGGCAAGTGGCACCCTTAGAGCACGTAGTGCATCTTGAAGGGAACGTCGCATAAATGAAACATGAATAAAGGCGAGTGACACCCTTGGAGCACGTAGTGCATCTTGAAGGACATGTAGTGATTTTTAACACTAGTGAGTCAATGAACCTAGGTGCCTAGAAACCAATATTTTATTTTGACATGGTTAGCCTTAAAATAAATGTTGTATGAGTAAATTTTATTAATTATAAAATTTCCCTTAAAAAAAAATTTGCTAAGCCTAGTTGAAATGAAAGCCTATGTCTAAATAGGGTATGAGGACTAAAAATTAATTAATCAATTAATAAAAGGGGGATGAAGAAAAATCGAATTAAGAATTTAAAGGAGAAATAAATTTATCTAAGAATTAATTATTGTTTATGTGCAAAGACATGCTAATTTGGAACTTAGACAAAAAGGGGAAATTAATTGCAAAAAGGAATGTGGAACATAGAAATGAATCTAGTCTAGAGATATTTCATAAATAAAACTCAACTAAGCTTTAAGAAAGATGTAATTCATTAAAGGAAATTGACGGAATAAATGGACAACAAGGAGCGTTTTTAGGAACTCTTTTAGGTGGGTGAGGGAAATTGGGAATTAACTAAATTAAATAAATGAATATCTGGTGCAACTAAGGGATCGGGTGACAAGTGTATGGGGGAGAGTATTTCCTAATTAAATTTTAATAAAAATAATTTAACGTGCAATTTGAAGTGTCACTAAGAAGAACTCTATAAAAGTAATGGAGAGGAGAGGAAAGGGATCACGACTGGTATGCATAAGGTTATGCTATCGAATTTTTCTTGACTGATTTTTCTTGTGGGAGTTGGGATACCCATGTTGAATAGAGAGTGGTAGCTCGACCTTGCGAGGCGAGCTGGGAGATAGCTTATCTCTGGTTGTGTGTGTGGCCCCTTTGCGGTTCGGGGGGCTTAGGGGGAAGAAGAGTACCCCAAGTGTTGGCTGAGAGGTACCGGTGAGGTCTCGACGATTAGCAAGCGGGAGCAAGGAGGATCACCAGCAACCGAATATCATCAACAAGTCCATCAGTCGGTTACAGTACGCATGTTAAAATTTGCATTTGAAAGTAGTTAAAAATTTGTATGTGGATTTATACGTTAATGAAATTTGCAATGGTTTCCTGAAGCTGGATGCCTGTGAACTTATTTTTGTTGATTTGATAATGAAGAGGCATGTGTTTTAATTTAAAAACTTGCATTTTTCCCTTCAAGATCGTTGTGTCCTTCTTATACTCTTTGCGCCTTGTTTTTTTTTGTGTGTCTCTATGCTTGAGTGTTATTATCTCTGAGTTTTTCTCCATGAACAACAATTTTGGCATAGTCTCTCTATGAACATTTCTCCTTTCCCAACGAAATCCCCGGGGCATAAAATCTCTGTGTTTTTGCTGGATTTTTATTTATTACATGCATACCCCAGCTTTCATCATTTAACCTGGAGATGCCTTACGTTTTTGTTTTTTTATTTATTTATTATGACTTAGCAAGAATTCTCTTTCTCTCTCACAACGTTTTACTTACATGTCCTCCTATTGATGGGTTAATCTATCCAATAGAATGTGACCATACATATACGTGTGGGCAGTTCGCCAATGTTCTCTCCCTCCTTCCACCTGTGTGAAATTTGGGTGAATTGATGATGATTCTCATCATAGGTTGCATGCTTAACCTCAATCCCTGCATTTAAAAATTTGCCCAGTTCGAGGAAACACCCTGGAGAAATTCCTTTAATTCTTTGTGTTCTAGAAGGTGAAGGTGCTAAGCGATTTGCCACCAATCTGCCTTTAATCGCCCCTTAGAGTTCGACGTTGACAGAAATTTTCCAGAGATTCCATGTTTTTTGGGCTTCCGCTCCCCCCCCCCCTTTTTCTCTCAGCGTGAAGCCAACGATTCTGTTGTGAATGAACGCATTGAATCAGATTTATTTTTTTTGTATTTTATATTGTTCAATTAGATGCATTGCTCCACGGTTTTGCAGGTAAATCTGTGTTTTTCTTTATCTCTTCGATTTCTGGTCTCTGTGTTTTTATGTTGCGATCCCGCATTTTTACATTGTTGATCTCTCTTAGAAAAAAGATTTCCTGATGTTGGGAATGCCTTCCCTTATCACTGCGCTTTTCATGTAGCTTCCCTTCAGAAATTTTGGTTACCCAACCAGTGGAGGCGCCATCCTCAACGTCTTTCTTGTAGCTTTCCCCCTCCGGCATCTACCTCCACATGGTAAGAATTGCAATTAATGTAAGTTGAGGATGAGGGTAGTAGTAGCCAGTGTTAGAAGAAGTGGGGGTAGGTATTCGATTCTCTCGTTTGAATTCAAGTGAGACACGTCGTGTCCCTTCCCTTCACTGCAACCATGAGACTAAGTTTATTGGTATTAAAAACAAATGAAATAATTTAAAAAAATGGAAATTATATTCTATCTTAACCCTAATTCTCTTTACTGGAGTCAATATGTAACAATCCCATCATTACGACTACATGCAACGCAACACAAAAGTTTTTTTTTTCTTTTTAAAGCAGGACGTCAACAACGACAACAGTTAAACAACGCAACTTGACAACGAACACAACGCACACAGATCAGGCAACGATAAACAATGACTTAGACAGTAGCTCATCAGGCAACTGGACGAAACATGCAATAATCAATAGACAGATAGAAACGACTGCCCGACCAACACAGGCAATACAATGCCTGCAAGATAAGGGACAACATCAACAACTCGACACAGTGGCTTCGACGACCAGGAACTATAACCCTCTATGTTGTGCAAAACCCAACACCTTAAGATGTGACAAAACCAAGTATCAACAGCCAATACAATGAACAATGCCCATATAGGGAAGAACAGACTCTGACCAAGTTATCCTTTCGCCTCTATCCATCAGGGCGCGCAATGATCCCCTCATCAGGAATCATGTCGTCACAAGGCGATAGGCGTGACATTAACCCCAATGCAACATAACATATCTAGACCAATAACCCAAGAATCCAACGTGCTAGGAGATCCAATTAACTGACAAAAATACTATACCCACACACCCAAGCAATAAGTCAACAAGACACAACATGACATCACTCAAATTAATTTGCACAAGCTATTAAACGACTTCACAGACAAATCAAAAAACATTATTTGTTAAGCATGATGTCTAAGTGCGAAGAAGTGAACTATTATAAATGTTACTATTATCATAAACGTTATCATAACTGTGAACTATTACATCTAACAATGATATTGTTGTCCCATAATAATATTTCGGTCCATTAGTAAATCATGTGCTATTAATGTTGTCTAACCATGTGTTATCTATAAATACGAAATCAATCAAGAAGCCATGTGCTAACTGTCAACAGCTAAGTGATCGTTGTCCATTAATAAGGAATTAACAATATAAGGGAAATGAAAAGGAAATAACAATTTAATTCGTTATCTAATTAAGGGGGTTAATCATATATAATGTTGTCTAGATAATTTGTTGTCATGTAATTCATTGTCATATACAGGGTTATTGTGTCTATTGAAATTGCTGCCAACCATCCATGTATACATGATCATTGTCATACCCAATAAATGCAAGATCGATGTTTATTATATATATTATAACATTGTTGTCTCTTATATTATAAAAATTTGTTGACTGTTATATCCAATCAAACGTAGCCATGTCAAACGTTGTGTCAAATGCCAAGAAAATCGTCCAGAAATAAAATTGATGTTAATCAAACATAATTTCGTTGTCATTCAAGGGTTAAAACGCAGTCAATCAAAGTGTAATTTCATGGCCATTCAAGTAAAAATTTCGCTATCATTCGAAGGTTAAAAATGCAGACAATCAAAGTGAAATTTTGTGGCCATTCAAGTAAGAATTTCGCTATCATTCGAAGGTTAAAAATGCAGACAATAAAAGTGAAAATTCGTGGCCATTCAAGAAAGAATTCCATTGTCATTCGAAGGTCAAAACACAACCAATCAAAGTGAAATTTCATGGTCATTCAAGTAAGAATTTTGCTATCATTCGAAGGTTAAAAACGCAGACAATTAAAGTGAAATTTTGTGGCCATTCGAGTGAGAAATTCTCTATCATTCAAAGGCTAAAAACGCAGACAATCAAAGTGAAAACTTGTGGCCATTCAAGTAAGAATTTTGCTATCATTCGAAGGTCAAAAACACAGACAATCAAAGTGAAATTCCATGGCCATTCAATTAAGAATTTCACTATATGTGTACCAAATTGTTGTCTGTGTAACTATACCAGATCGCTTCCTGTCAGACATTACTATTAAAAAAAAGGAGGGCGTTGTCAGACATTAATGTCCGTTGTGTTGTAACATTAAAGAATAAAAATGCATACAATATAATTTTGCATACAATATTAAAAACGCATACAATATTAAAAAAAAGGGAGGGTGTTGTCAGACATTTATATGGGTATAAAGTTCGTTGTGTTGTAGCGTTAAATAATAAAAATGCATACAATATAATATAGAATAAAATACGATATTGTTGGGATAAATATGATGTCACTGTGTTATTAAAAGTATAAATCGCTACCATACTTAAACATCACCAGACTCAAACAATATTAATCGTTGGGTAATATAAAACATGAAATGAAATTTATGTCTATATAAATTTACTGTCATAAAATATAAAATTGTTGTCTATATTCACGTATTCGCTGAAAATGATTCACATATAATCAACCTCCCAGAATAAAATCGTTGTCAAACGATTAAAAACACAGTCATTCCATATTACCAACGCTGAGATTTACCATTCAAGAAAGCGCAAAGATAATATGCCAAGAAATCACAGAGATGAATCGATCCTAGATGAATCAAACAAAACGCAGAGATGCTCGATCACAAGAAGGCACAAGACCAATCATTCGACAATGAATCAACAAAACGCAAAGATACTCATTCACAAGAAGGAACAAAGACTAGTCATTCAGTAATGAATCAATCAAACGCAGATATAAGTAAGGGTTCGATAACTGGGTGAAATTTTTTATCCTTCAATTATTATTCATGCACAAGAAAGCAGGGCATTTGAATCTGTAGGTATTTAAACACCGAAGTGACGACCGTCGATTCAGCTCCTGGCCGACTGCTCAGGCATGAACTAATGACTAAAGGGATAAGGTAAAAACACCAATTTCTTCGTAATAATCGATAAAACAAACACAGAAAATTCATTACAATCAGGGTTTGGGTTCGCCAAGGGAATCAATTCAAAATGTAGTGAGCATAAGGATGGGATGACTTTAAGTTCATTGATTATAAAACGCTAAGTAAAACATAATATTTACACAATAGAAGTACAGTAATAGAAGCACAGGAATAATATTAAACTACCATTCAAAAATACACGCATGCATACTATATCCAAATGTGAAAGCTCTGATTCATTGTCCTGTGCGCTCCATTCATCTCTCGCTTGCCAACTGATGTGACCTCACCTGTACCTCCCAGCCAACGCTAGGCGTACTCTTCTTCCCCCTGAGCCCCCCGAGCCGCAAAGGGGCCACACCCACAATACCAGAGAACTGCTAGCACCCAACTCACCTCACAAGGTCGAGCTACCACTCGTTACCCGAGTTGGGTATCCCAACTCCCACAAGAGAAGTTTAGTCAAGAAAAAAATTCAGCAGCGTAACCTTACGTGTAAAGATAAGATCCATACTCCTCCTCCATCCTTTTTATAGAGTTTTCAAGTAATTAGTTTCCCAAATTCTCATTAATTTCCTTTTTCATTTAATTAATTAGGAAAAACCTCCCTCGTAAACATGTCACCCATCCCCTATTTGCACTAGAAATTCAATTTTATTAATTAATTAATTATTCCTATTTTCCTCACCCACCTAAAAGCATTCCTAAAAACACTCCTTAGTGTCCCAATATTCCCTTACAAATCTTAAATGACTTACACCTTCCTAATTTCCTAGTTGAATTCATAAAACCAAGTTCCCTAGGCAAGATTCCTTACTAAGTTAGACATTCAACTTTTTCTTTACTTTTCCCCTTTTCCTTAGGTTTCCCCTTTTTATTTAAGTTTCCAATTTCTTTTAAGTTTCCCTCTTTTTCCTCTTTTTCCTTTTTAACTAAAAAATAATTTAGCAAGTGTAGATGAAACAATCATTTACCCTTTTTCTTCTTTAATTAAAAATTAATTTAGCAAGTGTAGATGAAACAACCATTTACCCTCTTTTTCTTTTTTTTTAACTAAAATTAAATTAGCAAAAATAGATAAAAACAACCATTTCCCTTTTTAAAATTTTAATCCTCCATTATAATTTGAATTTCTTACCCCCCCTTCTTGTTACCTATTTATTTACTACTATTTTTTTTTTGACCCCAAGTTCTACTTAGACCTAGGTTTTAATTTCTCTAGGTTGGGCGACATTTTTATTAGGGAAAAAGTTTTTAATTCTTACTTATCACCTCATTCATTTTAAGTCTGACTAGGTTTATTCACTTACCAGTTAAAATCGCGACGTGCCCTTCAGGAAGCACTAGGTGCTCCAAGGGTGCCACTCGCCTCTTTCTGTTTTCCTTGCACGACGTGCCCTTCAGGATGCACTACGTGCTCCAAGGGTTTCACTCACCTCTTTTCATTTTCCTTGCACGATGTTCCCTTCAGGACGCACTACGTGCTCCAAGGGTGACACTCACCTCTTCTTTTTTTTCCTTGCGTGATGTTCCCTTCAGGACGCACTACGTGCTCCAAGGGTGCCACTCGCCTCTTGACTGACTTGGTAGACATCAAAAACCCCTGGAGTCAATACTCCACCAGGTGATATTTTGGGAGACTAAGGGCCTATAAGGAATACAACCCCTACCTTATTGTGTGCCCCTTGGAATCATCGTGAGCGACTATCACAGTCTTCCCTCATAACATCGTGGGTCTTCTCAAACTAAGTAATCATTAACCTACAGTTCGAGCCACGACAGGAGTGCTAGTAGGTTGTGGTGGGGATGCTGACCACAACTCTCCCTCAAAGTCTTTGGTTGTCCTGCATGACCCCTCTACTCCACATGTGAGTCTGGTCGGCAAGCTATCGTTAACCTACATCCATCAACAAATCATGTCAACAATAATAATCAATCATCATAACATCTAATCATATGTACATGTGTTACATAAAAAATATTCAACCCAACAGTCCACTCCCTAACTCGATCCAGAGTCCAAGAGGTTTCATCGATGCCTCTGCATCCTCAATGTCCAAAGTCCTGCACACTCAAGAGGACCCAGTCAATAGCACCTTTCTATGTAAATATAACAAAATAAAATATCATCATATCCATAATGCCTCGTAATCATAATCAAACGACCAATAGTATAATAATATGGATCACTTGCAAGCAAGTGTCCTCAAAGAATAAGTTCGCTCAGTGTGCGCAAGAGCGGGATGTTACACAATAAGCATTTATAATAAAGCCTGAGTGCACAAAGAGTCACGGGCTTACCTTGGATGCTCGCTTGGTTTTTGGCACTTAGTCTCAAGTTCTATTCCTTCAGTAATGATTGTAGTCTTTGGTTGTTGACTTAGAAATTGGGCTCATGATTTAACTCTAGAGTGTAAAAATTACACAACGTTTGGGGAGAGACTAAAAGGATACACGCCTGCCATGGGCTTTCCTTCTTTTATTTCAATATTATTTTTAAAGTGGATCATATGTGTGGTTACCTTTATGCTATGTAATTGTGCCTGGAATCTCATATGCATCTTGGATCCATTTCAGTCTCGAAGTCTAAGCCCAGTGCCTTCATTTCAATTGTTTGTTTCATAGTAAGGTAATGCTTAGTATTTTTAATTATTAAAGGTATTGCTTGTGTTTTATTTCAACACCTTTTATGAATCTGATTCTTGTGTTCATCTTTTATTTTTATGGTGGAAACTAAATTTTATACCCATATTACCTGACACTTTATTCTACCCTTATCCTTATTTAATATTGTATATATATATAGTTCAACAATTCCTCAAGGTAGGAGACCAAGTTTATCCCAGTTCTAAGTGTCTCGACCTAATCAAACAAGTTTACCTTTATTATTTTAAATGAGCTAAGTGATAAGGAATTATGGTAGAAATAAAACACCTTCATGAATTTATAGTTTTATTTATTAAATGAATAAGGTGATAAAGATTTATAGTAGAAATAAAGACACCTTGTTGATTTATGATTTTATGTAATTAAATGAATTGTAGTAGAATTAAGACACCTCTCCTAATTTAAAATTTAGACATTTGTCGAGACAAGAATAAATAGAATGCCTAAAAGGAGAAAATCTTTGTGTTTAGAATCTTAACTATCTTATATGTCCATTTACATTAATTTTTATCGTAGACCAATAGGTGCAAAATATTAAAAGTACCATCAAAAAATGGAAAAATGAATGGAGAATTGTTGGATTCATGGATATGTGGCCCCTTTGGTTTTATATTGATTGATTAAGTGTTATGATCTCTTGCAACGATTAAAATAAGATGATTACCTTGCGCCTTGGATTATGCTGTGATTAAATAATTAGACTATTTGCACGTAATGAATTTATGATGTGGTGAATGAATTTTTAGACCTTAGATCTTTTGCGCAATGAATTAATGGATGATACTCTTGTGCCTCAAGTTAAGGTGATGTATGATTTTATGTATGTGATTAGAATTCCTTACAAAATAATAAATACAGTCGACTCCCTTGCACCTTCACTTATGTTGTCATATGATGGATTAAAAACCTTTGCTTGCATAATTAATGTACTAATAAATGATGGATTAACAACTTTATTCGTGCCTTTAAGTTTATTAACGAATTATTGTGGTAGACAATAGACTTCTTGCACGAATTGAAAATTGATATGATATATGATGAGTTATGTGAATCCCTACTTGTGTGCCATGTTTAATTGATGTTTAGGATTGATGGATTGATGTGATTGATGATCATAGACTCTGTTGATTTAGCTAGTTGCTTGGATTGATTGTGTTAGTGGGATGTAGACACCTCCTTGTTCCTCAGAAAATTCAATATCTCTGAGACCTTAAATGGTTAAAATCAATTGGAACCTGGGCTTGAGAATTGTTTATGTGTCCTGGAGGTCCTAACCTTGTAGGGTAGGTTGGGCGGGTAGCATATTATGTGACTCTTGTGATTATCTTTATGATCCTTATTATTTTTTATGTTATCGTATGTTATCTTGTTGTTATTTGATGATTTCCCTTATGAGATGCATTGAGCATTTAATATCCGTATTGTTATGCGTCGTTATTAATTGTAGATTTCAATGATGTTGGGATGATGTTAATTAATGTGTTAATACATTGATATGTGTGTCATGTTTTATGATGATGATGTGTCGACATTGTGTCTAAATTGATTATTAATTCATTATTATTGTTCGTTAATATATGTGATTGTTGTGTCGATGATGTTGCTATTTATTGAGATGTTTTAATTTCCTAACGCAATAATAAGCGAACAAAATTTACCTGTTGTACGTCGATTTGTGGTCGTAATGGAGAGGCGTTACAGAGACATTCTATTGTTGTATTATTGTAGGAAACTATTATTGAAGGGGACAAATTTATTTTTATATTGTTTCCTTTTCTAAAAACAATTGGTCTTTATGTGCTCTTGATTTTGTAGGGAAATTAGGCTGGCTAATCACATATTGGAATTAGTGCTTCACCTTGTAAAGGTTGAAGTTGGGTAGTTGGACTAAATTGGAGTATTTAGAGTTAGGTTATTTTTTTTATTCTATTATTTTCTATGTTGAATATTTATAGTCCTTATGTTGGAAGCAGAGAATTTTGGGAGTACTTCTGTGATTGGCAATGTATTTAAAAGGAATTTGTGGTGGTTGGTGGTGATTTAAGTTTCTTCTTAAGACATGGTGAAACATTGGGGGAGGCCACTGGAATGGAACTTGTGTACACTTTATGTTGGAAGGCTCATACATTTGAAGAAACTAATTACTATGATCTTAAAAGTTGACATGTTGAAAGCATATGATAGGGTCAATTGAATCTTTCTTGGTTAATTCTCATTCATAAATGATAGATAATAATAATCTAAATTAAGTCTTATCCATGTTGGAATGAGTGACATGCTATTGCTCAAGTGTATGGTATTGCTTCTGATTGTCCTTCAATTATGGAGCTACGAGGGCCGGATATTGATAACTGCTTTTTTCACTTAAAATAGACAACTAAGTGGTTCTTCAATATAGGTGCCTAAGTTGTTTGGTAGGTGAGATTTCATTTATTCCTCGTCCATCATGTGAAGTGGTCTTCTCACTATAGAGGTTCATAGAGAGTTCTATGCTTGAGAAGTATTGGAGGTTTATTGTAACATGTTTAAAAATTAATGAAGTGGCACGTATTTTACAATAAATGTTTTTCCTATGTATAACAAGGGTTCTACCACTAAAAATATGGGTGTTTTTCTTTCTTGTGTTTTCTTCTTTTCATTTGTTTATGTTAATGGTGAATGTTTATAGAAAATTAGATGAATATTGATAAAAGATTGTGTCCCTTGTATTTTCTTCCTATGATTTGCTTGTGGTTAATGGTGCATCTTCACTAGAGGATTATTGAAAAGTGTTTTTTTTTTCACTAGAGGATTATATAATGTTTTTTTTTTTTTTTTCATTAGAAGATTAATGAAGTGGTGTAAAAGGATTGGTAGTCATGGGAAACTAATATCATATGAACTGATATAAGCTAATATAATAATAATAATATATACTTATATTATTACCCTATATATAATTATAATAATAATATATACTTATATTATTACCCTATATAAGATTATGGGTATGTACAAGCATGATGTTATGACTAGACATTAGTGTAATGTAATATACATGGAAAGCACTCATTACTAAGCAGTGATTGGATTCATGTTATGCATAAGAGATCATGGGTTAGTAACTCCATATTGAACACAAAAGATTACCTTATTTGATTCATTACTAGTATAGTGTATTCATTATAAGGAATTTGTATGATGTTTCTATGATGTTTCAATTATATAGGGAATTACTAAAAATGCATATATTTATTTTGATACATATATCATACATCAACATAGAAATGTTTTACATAGTTGTACATATAAACAAAAAACAAATTAAATTCTAAAAGACCAGTGATTAATTCAAATAAAAAATAATGTTTGTGAGAGAAATTATCTAACCCATGGACATATGCATTGAACTGCAACCAAATCTCTTGTTCAAGTCGATGTGTTATCTTAGTGCACATCACTCTTTAGAAGGATGTGTACTAA
>ML783391.1:209110-261717 GCA_009831015.1 Picea engelmannii | reverse complement strand
CAAGTGTTCTCATGGTTATAGACCACACCCACCTTTCCAAATTTGCATCAATGATTCCTTCCACCTCTTCTTTCTTTTGTATTTTTGAAGAAGGCTTTCTTTTACCTTAGTCCTACCACCACTTTTCATTATAAAAGAGAAATAAGACTATATCATGTTGGTTTATTTCAAAGTTGATTCTAATATTCCGTACAATAATTATTTTTTCATGCACATTATGTGTCAATTCAATCATGCATTACAAAAGTTTTAACCAATCAAACTATTGGGAGAATATTATCCCTTCACGAGAGTAATTGTAAAAAAAAAACACTTAATTATCCTAATATTTGATATGTAAACAATCTTCAGTATTCTAATGGATAGCCTACCATAACAAATATACAACTATTGTACTTCCTATTGAAAACACAATAAAACTATGATATACTATGCATCGACTATACTTACATTTAATGATTTTAAAGAATGAACACACAAACCATTCATAATATTTAAACTGCCATGAAATATTAATAAAACCATAGTAGTAAAGGAATACCATGGAACATTTAAACACTAGGATTACCCTAGAGAAACCCATATGGGGAAATCTACATAAAAAATGAAGGACTATGCCATGTTATTTTATATTTTTTTTGAAGTATAGAGGAATATGTGCTCATTGTGGACTCAACTAACATTATGGTTTTCTATTTAGTTCCACAAGGTGTCCTTATTATATGTCCTTATTATCAATGCTTCTTTGACCTTTTCTTACTCCTCTTAGCATTGAGTTGATTTGATGTAGAACTTGAGTTCTATAGTAGGAGTTAGTCTTTTTTCAGGAAGGGTTTGATCACCTTTTCTTGTCTTTCTTGTTTTATAGGGTTAGGGTTTTTTATTATCTTAATGCTCTTGCAAGTATCATTGGAAAGTAATTTGTTATGAACTCCAAATATATTGTAAGGTGACATGGCTTCCATATGTCATTGAAGTAGATAGAGTAACCCTCAACTTGTTAGGAGTATAAATTTTGCATGCTAGATTTGTTTTTTATAGGTAATATGACGTTGTAAATATATTGTTGAACTGCATAGTCATAAATCAATTAGAATTTATTTCCCATCTGTATAGACCTTCAAAAATGCTTGAAAGGCCTGAAATGGGCTCCAAAAGTTCTAGACATGAAATTGCCAAATTCAAGTTATGTTTTGAAATTTCCCCTACAAGTTCATGACTATAAATTGCCCCTTATATCAAAGAATTATAGAAGAAAAACACATGTAATTATTCTTTTCAGATAATATCTCCCCATTTTTAGAGGTTGTTGAAGGAACATTTCTTCAACCTTCTAATTGGATTATCATTTCTCCTTGAATAATACTTACCTTGTCAATCCCACTTGTAAAATTTATTGTTGACCCCTTTTGGTTATTATGATCTTATTTTGAAAAACCATGTCTTATGGTAATTCTTCATATGCATTTGACGCCAGGTCCTATATGGAAGGTAAATCTAGGTAATCGTCTTCATCTTTGAGCGTGAATTACTTGTAAAGTTTCAAGTTTTACCATGGAGTAAATGTGCATATATGGGCCCAAATTTATTTTGTAAGAATTGTTTCCTACCCACTCCAAAACTTCAAAAAGTCCATATCTCAAGGAATTGATTTTTTTCCCCGCTCCATGCAATTTTTCCTTGTTCTAGTACAACCAAACTCGGTCCCCTACTTTGAAAGTATTTTTCACCCTTTATTGATCATTCTCAACCTTGTATTCCCTTGATTTTCCTTCCATGTCTCTTGAACCTACAAGTGTATATGTATGATCCTATCAATGAGATTATTGTCCTTCATCACATCACTAAACACTAATCTTTCCCTTTGTTTAGTTTCCATATTTACAATATCCAATAGGAGCATAGAAATTATCCAAAATATATTTCAAAAGTGGACTTACTAGTGAAAGTGTTGATAACCTTGTTATAGGAACTTGTTGTATACAAATTATAATCTCATCCTAGGTAAGCTAATGATTCTAACACCTTAAAATTTGAACCAAAGTCATGTTTAGTCCCTTTATTTTTCCCGTACACCTATGGATGGAAGACTATGGATCTATTCAATTTAGTATCCATATTTTCCCACATTTAAGTCCAAAATGTACTGAGAAATGTTAGAGGTCAATATGCAGGAAAATATTAATGTTGAACACCAAAGAGAAATAACTCACATATCTATCACAAATCAAGATAAAATATTTATGCGGTAAAACATCCTGAGAAGGAAACATCCATGGATCAATATAAAAATTGCATTATTTCTAAAAAAATCCTACATCCAATACATCAGTCTCTACCTTTCATTTTATCTCGAACGAGTAACCCTCCATGATCTTTAAAGATATATCATACAAGTTTAGTGTCGATACAATCGAGAATAGGAGGGCTATAAAATCACATGTGCACGAGATAGAGTGGTGTCCATCAAATAGATAAGGTGAAAAAGGAACACTAAATAAATATATTAAAAGATCACATGACTAGTACATTGTGCCAAGTTTGCCTTAAGTAATATGCTAATGTCTAATTAGTAATTTGCTAACATCCCTCTTCACAACAACTTGGGATAAGATGAAAATTTTGCAAAAATTATAGAAGGAGAAGGAAGACAACATTGAGTTTATGCACCCTAATGGAAAATTCCTTCAGCTTATCATTAATCAAAGACGAAGAAACTTGGCTTCTATGAAGGACTTTGTCAATATGTTTGAAACTTGATCTTGTGTTCAACAATAAGTTGAGTCAACAACCTGATCATGATTAAATGCCAAATGAAATGCATGTGTATTTCAATGTGCTTAGCACGTTGATGTTGAATTGTGTGTTGAGCAACCTCATTGACACTCTAATTGTCTCACCATAAGATGGTGCAATGCGCTTGCTAGAAACCAAACTAAGGATCTAATGAATATAAATTACATCCTAGCTTGTGCAAACTACTACTCTATACTCTTCCCTGACCAAAGAAATAGGAACATCAACATGTTTCTTGCATGACCAAGTAACAAGATTGCAAATATAACCTATAGTAGACTTTCGATTACTAAAGTCACTAGCGAACTTGGAATTTGTGAAACCAACCAAATATGTCAAACACCTTGAACTATATTGAATGGAAAGCTACATTGAACCTTAGATGTACCTAAGGTAATGGCTCTCGCATGGATTCCACATAATGTGAGAGACTAGACCAAAAACAACGTTTGACCAAGTATGAGTTAAGTACATTAAACTACCAATTAACTACCATTACAAAGTGGCATCCATTTGAGGCATGGAATACTTTCCAACCAAATTAACTCCAGACTGAAAAGAGGACAAGGTTGTTTTATAGTCTTCTATTTGAAACTAGAGAAGGATATATGGGGAATAATGAGGATGAGAAAATAAAACTATCCCTTCCTTCATATGCAAAACTATAAGGAAAATAAAATAACACAAGTGTCATAACTTTATCATCTCAAACTAGTTCTTAAGACTAGACTTCGCTTGGATGAAAAAGTGAGGATTATTTCCAATGAGAATGAGATAATCAACATACAAAACAAGAATGACATGATCATCACCCAATTGTTTTGTGTAAACATTTGGGTCAAAGGCATCTAGAAAATCCCAAATCCATAAGAAGTTGATCCATTTTATCATACCAATATTGCAATGCTTGCTTGAATACATAGAGAGATTTCTTGACTTGACACATAAGATTAGAGTCATTGTGCACAATCTTAGGAGGTAACAAATATGGCTAGGAAATGAGGGGCAAGATCGACCGAGAAAGGGGTACATTTTTCTCTAACATGGGTGCACGTCCAAAGGGATTTTGACCTCCCTTTATTTGCAGTGCAAGGTTTCTACGACCTACATGGTGCTCTTCCCTAGTGTTCTTAGAGAATTGGTGATCCCCTTTGGTTAGGCAACATTGGTGATCCACTTTCGTAGGGGAGCAATGGTGCTCCATTCTAGTCTTGGAGCATTAGAGCTATTGGTGTCCTTCTTTGCTTTGGGATAATTGATTCTCTAGCTTGGGCATATTACCTTTGATGAGTGATCTTGGAGAGTCTGCATCAAACATTTTGCATGCAATAATTAAGAGGTTTTGTAATTACAAGAGACAATTATTAAGTGGATTGAGTGGTTTGACACTCACTATGGTTTTATTTAGGTGGTTTCAATATCCTTATTATATTGTATAACTTGACAATTTCATATTATTTAGTGTACATTTTCATAATATTATTCATCTATTTATTTTTAATGTATTGTTTCATATGTTTCTAAATATCCTGCAAGTATTTTCAATTTTTTTATTGTAAATCAAAGATTCGAAAAGAACTAATACTCAAAATATTCAAAATAAAAGTTATGATATCACTACATTTTAATAATCATATATTTATTACATTTTAATAATCATATATTTATTGAATTCATTCAATCAATATTAAATTGATAAAAAATTAATAAATACAAAACAAAAATTTAACATGACAACAATATTAATTAATTATTAAATATAAACCATTTTTAAATAATAAATTAATAATTTAATTATTATTTCATATTAATAAGTAATTTCACATTGAAACATTGGTGCTCCACTTTAATCTTGTAACAATATTACTCCAATTTACTTTAATCTTATACAATATTACCCTTAGAGCATTGATGCCTATAATGAAGCCTACTTTAATCGTGTAACAATATTACTCCAATTTACTTTAATCTTATACAATATTACTCCAATTTGATTTTAGAGCATTGATGCCTATAATGAAGCCTAGGATCCCACATAAACTATAGAACCAAAAATGATCAAGACAATGACCTTTGGTCACTCGAAGAAGAGCTCGTCTAAGAAAAATGAACCACAAAATAATCTTAAATTAACAAAGTTCTCTTACCCTTTGAAAACGGGCTTAAAGTTCGGTCATATAGGAACCTTTGACTCATATAGGAACCTTTGACTTAAACAAATTGAACATGTAGACTTTGCCATATTTTATATATATACATACCTTCACATGTATGTAATGTGTATTATATTATATATATACACATATATAACGTGTGTATTATATGCACACAACTTATATATATATTACATGTGACATGTTTATATGTAAATAATACACCAACGTGTGTGCTCTACCTTCATATGTTTGTAATGTGTATTATATGCATGGAAGTTGGTGTACACACCTTTACATGTGTGTAATGTGTATTATATATACACACTTTCACTTCATTATCGTTTTTTTTATATATGTTTGTTAGTGCACATTTTATATTATATATTTGATAATTAAAATATTATATATATATATATATATATTATTTTAATTATCATAGTTTTTTTTCAACATCTTTAAAATTTGTTCCCGAAGTTTCAGGAGCTTGGAAATTGGTTGGGAACTCGGAACTCTGAACTTGAAAGCTTCGACATCAAAGAAATGGGAGCTTGGGAACCGATTTCCTAAAGGAAAAACTTTAAATTAGAATTATATTAAATTAAAATACAAATATATTTATTCCATTATTACAAATACATAATTTCTTACAAATATTTTCATTATATTTATTCAAAATATCACTATAAAACTAAGACTAAACTACATGTAAATATTATTTCAAAAATTAGTAAGTAAAAAAACTTAATAATACTCGCTTTATAGTTGTGGATATGAAACACTTTTAATACATGTATGTTTTCCTTCAAGCCCAAACTAAACATGAAAGTAGAATAAATCAATACCCTATTCAAGAAAATCATTTTCTCCACTCTGTAGTTGATATCAACCAACAATATCATTGACTTTTATTGTATTTTCATATTAGAAGAGTAGTACTATTTTGTTTTTTCCAATAAAAAAAGAACAATGCTTCAAATTTACAAAGATATTTGAAGTTTATATATGTAAAGTTTAATTTTAAAAAGATGTTAAAATTGTATATATGTATTTTCAATTTTGTTTCTCATTTTCTAATGAAATATTTATGGATACTAAAGTTTTAGTATTGTGTTAAATATATTCATATAATTATTAGCACAAATTAAATTAGTAATTTTAATATTGTATTTGTTGCAATAGGATAAACATTGTCCTCTATTAACCTTCAATTTTATTGAAATAAGATTTAAAATGTATCAATATCTCTATACATTGTAATCTAAAATATTTTTTTATATTTTTTTAATATATATTATTGCCACTCCCAAATTCACGTTTCTTGTAAATTTGAGGGGAACACACTCGTATCCACGTTCTCGTTCCCAAGTTTCGGAAACACACACACATACATATATAATGTTTTTAAATTGTTTAAATATAATATACATTAATATTTTTAAAATATAATATACATTAGCATTTTTAAAATAATTAATTGTATTTAATAAAAAAAATGAAAATTATATATTTTCACTATATTTTAAAACAAATTCTCACAAGCTTCATAATGAAAATGGACCTTGGTCAATTCCTAAAATGCTATGAGATGAAAGAGTGTGTCACCTTTGTGACACTAAGAAGGTTGAAAATGAAAAACACTTCTTCTTAGATTGTCCAGCATTAGATCTCATTTTCAAAATATTTGTCACACTACCAACTTTCCTAACCTCTTAACTCAACAAAAACAAAATATTTGTCACAGTACCAACTTTCCTAACCTCTTAACTCAACAGAAACAAAATTCTAAAGAACCACCACCACCACCACCATCATTGTCATCATCATCATCATTATCATCATCATTTTTCTCTCTATATATATATACTTTCACTTCACTACTCACACTAACATATATGATAATTATTTTAATTATAAATTTTAATTTAATATATCCGTTCTCATTATTTCAAAAAATTATCTAACACATTATAAATATATGAAATTGATATGAAATTGCAAGGCATTTTGGATTTGCTTGGACATTTTGGTCCATATATGTATATATCATGTTAATGAAAGCTTAAGATGGTAATGCTATATATTAATTTAAAATTTAATAAAAAAATAGGTTTAATATATGTGTGATAATTTTAATCATGAAATTGAAAAAAATTATTAGTAGAAATAATAAAACTTGTCCATATTTATTATAAAAATGACATATTCAATAGTAATAGGTAATAAAATAATAAAAAAATCATAAAATGTTATAGTATTTTTTATTGATAAGAGTAATGTTTACTTGTCTCTTCAAGGGGCATCCTCCAAATATATAGAGTTTTGATTACAATATACTTCATAAGATATCTCATTACATTGCTTCTACTTTTTTACATAGTTCTATCTATAACTCATTAAAATTCTCGTTAATCATGTCATGGAATAAAGTTAAAAATAACTTCGATGAGTTTGATTAACAAAGTTGAAATTTGCTCTGATCATCAACGTGCATTTTAACTTTACATTATTTAAAATTGCAAAAGCTTGTTGATGTGTAATTTTTATTTTGTACAAAAGTTTTGGAAACTTCTAATTGTAAAGCTCAAAGTCATTTTGATAAGTGCGCTCATTGGAATGGAAATAAACTTTGCTTCTACTAAAAGTTGAAATTTAAAAAGTGATCAATAACATTTTCACTGTGATTTTGAATTTGCGTATATCGGGGCGAAAACAAAGGTTTACGAAGCTCTGATTATCGACATTCTCATCCAACTTATTGCTTTACATGAATATAAAAAAATATCACATCACTCCATTTTTGGACTTTTATGCAATCAATTTTGAAACTAGACTCCGATACATGAAAATAGTAACTCGAATGCAGATTGCACATTGTTGTAACTTACACCCAA
Organism: Picea engelmannii; assembly: GCA_009831015.1. NCBI lineage: Eukaryota > Viridiplantae > Streptophyta > Pinopsida > Pinales > Pinaceae > Picea > Picea engelmannii. Next base: position 253,874 of record ML783391.1, on the reverse strand, counting down.
AACTGAAAGTGCTACCATTGCTCTGATCCAAATCCTGAACCTCACTTTGATAACCGTTTAAACATATCACATCATCATTAAATTCCTAAAATTTGGTGGATAGAATGTCCCATTAGATTAAATTTATGAAATATGATCTTATTGTGCACCCATTTAAGTCTCATAGCTAAGATTTCAATATTTTCCTACAAATCAATCGATTTCATTGAATTTTCATTCATTGGGCTTAATTTAAAGCTTGCTTGTCTAAGTGAATTCATAACTCATGTTGTTGCTAGAATTTATCTAAATTTTTTTCTTTAGTGCATAGTGTATTTACATTATCAAAGTGTTGTATCTAGTTTTGGCATTTTGATTGCAATTCCTAGGTAGCGGATTGGTTGTATAATTTTCAAAAAATCTTTGATATTGTTTGCTTTTTACAAGGTGAACAATTTTAATCTCATCCCTCAAGTATTTTTCAAGAAACCCTCTCTTTCAATTATTCTAAAATTAATGAAAATTTATTTGCATCAATTTTGAAAGCTAAAAAGAATTTTGCTTTCATTTAAAGAAAAAACATTATTTTTCTTCCAATACATTTGAAACCATTAAAATCTATAAAATGGATAAAACTAGTTCTATAATGATGAGTCCATTTTTATTTTCTCGTAGGTATAATTCCTCCAAGAAGGTCCTCTTCCATGATTTTTAAGAAATCCCCTAGGAAATGACCCTTGATTGAAACCATGGAACATGGAGATGTAGAGATTAAATAAACTCGAACAATTTATCCCTATTATTCAAATACCCAGACTAGATACTGATCCTGCGAGGCTAGTCTATAAGCATACCAAATCACATAGTAATCCTCAAATTCCTCTTTCATTCTAGGAAGATATTTATAGGATAATTCACGAGGAGGATTATCTTGATACCATCCCTCCAAGTGACCCTCAAATGAGGAATGCTAACTATTTGGTATTTGTCAATACCAAAAGATCTTTTCTTTATTATGTTGCTGCAAAGAATCCAATAATGCCTTGTTCAAAGGCATTGGAATGGATCATCTCTCACATTGATGTAAAACATCGAAACGTCATGAATGATGAGGGAAGGTGCATTGGGTATTATCCACCTTCAAAATGAGAGAAATATTATAAATTGCTACAACCTGATAAACACATGATCATGGGGTTTGTAGAACAATTTAATAGAGAGCTTGACACCAAAAAGATACTCATTAGTTGGTGGGTAGAAGATAAAATGTTTCTTAGGAAGACTAATGGTGTCTATTCTATGACCAACTTTAGGGATCCTTACATTTATATGATTTATTTGATATCCAAGTTATATGGAGAGTAGAATTGCACTAATTTCAAGGATTCCTGGATTCCATTGTCATACACAATTGTCATCATTGGAGGTGTTTTTAATTGGGAAAAATCCTCGTCTCATTCTCTAAACAGAATGATAGATAAAGAAAATAATGTTAAATCCAAGGCCAATGTTGTTCCTACCTTCTACATGTATTCCTGCTTGATGGATGTCATTTGTACCACCAATATATTTATTGGGCTCAAATGGAGCTAGCACATGATAAAACCTCCTGTACATGTATATTAGTAAATACTTTGTGAGAATAAATATAAGAAAAACTATTCTAGATTTTTTTATTTATTTCTCACACCATTGTGTAGGTCAGTATTTTTTAAGGAGTGTCCTAGACTCATTAAAGAAGAAATGAGGTTGATAAAGTATATTGGGAACTGATATCTCCAAGAAGACTACATTTATCTAAGAATTTATGGAGTAATTTCATCCCCTCATCTTCTACCTAAGTATGCCATGAATAGGTTAATCCTAAGTGAGATTTCCTATCAAACTATTTTACAAGGGTTTAATGCATCATTAGAAAAAGATGCAAGAAAAAGAACTTTTATTTCATATAACATATTTGATATAATATGGATTGGTAAACTCAAGGCAAGAAAGACAAGAAGCTAGTGCAATGCTTAAGTACACATTTCCCAAAGGACAATTTAGAAGTCATGACCCTTTGGGTCTAGTTGCAAAACATAGTGAGATGGTATTCATTACTTGGCATTACACTCATGAATAGTGGGACAGTGAAATCCTATATGAAAGCACTTATACATATTGGGATAAAGTTAAACTCAGACTAAATTCCAAAGATTTTAATTTTTCTCACAACATGTCATCCAATAATCAAATGGAGAAAATAAAACAACAACTAGCTAAGGTTGAGAGAATGATTAAGAAAGAAAAGGAGGAGAAAATAAAATACAGAGAAGGTAGATTGAGGGAATAGGTAGATATTAACAGAAAATTTGAGCAAGAAGAAATCAAGAGAAGAAAAGAAGAAGAATAAATTAAAAATAAAACTAAATAAGAAGAAAAAAGGGAAAAAAAGAGAGGAACAAAGAATGGAAACTAAAGCAGTAGAGAAAGTTAAAAGGGAGTTAGAACAAAAGAAACAAGATGAAGCAACATAAAATAAGAGAGGAGATGAGGAAGAAAATCTAATAGAAGTAATTCAAAAGTAAGAAAAAGACAAAATGGAAGTTGTTGAGAAAGCAAAGTTGGAGAAAGAAAACATGAAGAAAGATGAGCAAGACAAACTCCAACAAAAAGAGACTAGTCAAAGCATATATTGTAATACCCCATTTTTTAGTCCCCATATCAAATAATGTATTTTGATTTATTTTATGAAAGGATAGAGCTCCCAAACAATTAAAAGAGGTTGAAGTGCCTAGGAAATGTAATTCTTTGATCATCATTAATAATAAAATACATCGTTAGCTGCTAGACAAACAAGGACAAGAGTTATAAGGGGCTATGATTCCACGAGAGAGTGGGCTTAAGGGGATAAGTTATTTTATTATATTTTTATTAACTCATAACTGTTTTAATGGAGAGATATGGTTACATGGGCTTCTTGGAGGAAGGCCATGTGGTTCTTGAATTCTCATGTAAATATATAAATCCATCTTGTGGGATGTTTGGGGGTTATTATCCATTCTCTCTTTCACACTTTCATTCATTGTTGATCAATTATCATTCCTTGTTCATTCTTTTTCTTGGATTGGGTCAAGGGGAGAAATTTTGAGGATGAAGCCATTGTTTGCTGGCTGTAGTAATTGTTGGTGTATTCCATCCATGAATTAATGCTTGCATGCCTGAGATGCATTGGAAAGTGTTAAGTTTTGTTCAAATTTGTGAATCCTGAGAGTCCCATCACAAAGATTCTTGACCAGATGCATTGGAGCCTTGGAAGGAGGTGGATAGTATGAGCGAATACATGGTAGAGAAGTGGGTCCATTCTCTTTCATTGTGCATGCTAGGAAGAAGAGAGTTGGTGTAATACAGATTGTTGTGTGCTGAGAAACCTGTGAGAGCTTGAGTGTTGAATGGTTTTGGAAGTTGACTAACACCTTGGAACTGTACTTGTGGATTCATAGCCCTGGATTGGGGGTGACATGCTATTGAGACTTGGAACAACATCACCTATGGTTGGGTGGAACTTCCTTGGTCTGCATCTAGTTGGTGATTGATTTTAATAAATATACATTCTCTCTCTTTCATGGTTTTCTCCACTGCATATTTATTTCCACTGTGTAATATTATTATCTCTAAGATATGATGTGTTTATATTGATCTTGTTGTTGGTTATTGTCATGCATGACATGTTGACATTTTAGTTTTACAGTTAACGAAAATCTTGATGAATGAATGTGTATATTTCATGTTTCTTCATTTAATTAATTGATATCAGAAATGAAAGATGGCCCAAGAGGGTGAATTTAGAGATACCCAGGTAGTGGGTATGTTTTTGAGCAGAGCATGAAGCAAATCATATTTAAGAGAAAATAATTTTTTTCGGGTTTGTTGCTTTGGGTGCGTGACAGATTGGTATTAGAGCCTAGGTTTACAACACCAGACATTAAAGGGGCCTGTTACAAAAATTCTGGTGGTATATCTTGATTAATTATTGGCTATCGAACAATGTCTAGGTGTAGAAGTGTTGATATCACCATGGAAATAGTTCTCAAGCGATCCATCACAACCCTAACATCTCATCTATCCTTCCCTTCACGATGTGAGCCTCTGAATAGACGTTATTCCCATCAAGGAAACCAACAAACAACCACCATTGATCTAACTTCTAAGTGGGTTATCCACTTGTTTACGGAACATAATGACCTATTCAATTAGATGAGGGAAAACACTCGATGACAAGTCCCAATTAGACCCACTCTCTCTTGGGATAGCGTTTCCAACCAGATTTTGGCCTAGTTACCAATCTAAGTAATATGCTAACTAAATATGAATATGAGAACCAAAGGTTCTCAGATGAATTAAAAATAAAAATAATAACTAACTAATTCTAAGCTAAGATGAATGATTACAGTTCTAAGATATAGTTTCTATTCTATTATATACTACCCTATCCTAATCAGGAGCAAACTAAAAAGACTGAGTACAATGAAATATTTATATTACTTGCACAAAATAAATTCATAATACAAGTAACATGAATGTTTAACAACATAACCAATTAGAATCAAGTAATTGATTAATTAACTGTATCACACTGTCGCTGTTCTCATTTTGAAAATCATGGAAACTGTAAACATGATCACATTAATTTAGAAGTAGTTCATAAAAAAACATTCACATACTACAGGAATAAACATGCATAAATTGAATAATCACATTCATACACATTAACACCACAATCTTTAAAAATGTCTTCGGGATCAAATTCACATGTAGTAAAAATAATGTCTTGTTACATTTGGAAACCAAAAGCCCTTTCTTATGGATAATCCTCCCTTTTTATAACAAGGAGCAATTGTTTACATTATAATCTTGCAATTATAAAACTAGGGCCGATTTTCAACATGAATCTTCATATTTCAAATCGGAAAACAAGATAACAATAAAAGTGGGAAGAGACATCTAGGTACAATTATGTAATTTTATTATCATGCACTGCTCTACCCATGAAACTGATCATGAGATTCCTCCCATAGGGAATAATCTTTCATAATGTCCTCAAGATTTCCCGATTGCAATTTCTCCATGATTAACTCTCCATTGCAAACTTTGGTGGACACTTCTTGATGTAACTCCTTTGCTGTGTTTTTAACAAAGTGTTGTATTTTTTTGGGGAGTCAGGTAGGTCTTAATAGGTGTTCCTCCAAATATTCTCTTTCATTATTAGTTAAAATTCGTATGCTCACTTGGATGATCTCTTTTCTCTTTTCCATCTCGACAATTCTTGTGGTGGCAGTTGTTGCTTCATAAATAAGGAGCATTGGATACATTCTTATTTCTTCTATGAGATCACTTGAGCTATTCCAAAGCCTTATGTAGGCATCAATTGTTTCCTTTTGGGTGACCTATACATTCTTGAAGAGGGGTTTACAAGTGTCAAAGAATATATGATATTAGAGCCTTTCTCTATCGAAGTATACTGGAAATGTAATAGGGGGAGTCTCGCACATATCTTGCCAACTAGGCATCTTCTCTAAAGCCTCATGGGATTATTGATACCTTCCTTGAATATCTACCAATTTATATTGTAAATCGAGTTGTTCTTCTCAACCTGTTTGTATGTTACTGAGCATATTGATGAATTCTTTCTTCTCAGTTGCAAATCTCTCGTTTATCTCTAATTCTTAGGTTTTGATAATATCCAGCTCTATCACCCTGGTTTTGGTAGTTTTTAGGGCATTGGCTACTTCGAGGACATACGAGGAATTTGTCCCTACAAAATCATGGAGTGCAGAGGTTGTCTCAACAACATTCTCTTCAGTATTGAGCCCTGCCTTCCATTATAATATTCTCCCTACACACGAATTGAATTTGGTGTCTTCTCCTCTTTTCCTTTTACTCGATATATTCTCAATACTCTTTGTTTTATTTTCATAATAGTAGTCTCCAATGGCAAACACAATTCCCTCAAAATTCAAGGCTTGAGAAGAAAAAGAAGAATCCCCCGAAATAACATTGAGAGGAGTGTAGTCTTGAGGTGGCAAGTTCACAACACCAAAATTGGGTGTTGATGGAGTGTCTGTGGTCTAAATCAAGTCCTGCAATTGATGTTATTTCAACAACTCATCTACCTTTTTTTTAGTCTTGGATTCTTCACTTGCCTGTTTAGCTTCGGCTTCATTGGCCAATCTCTTGGCCTCTGCCTCATCAACCAATTTGTTTTCCTTGGCTTCTTCAACTTTCTTCATTCGAAGTGCAACTTGTTCTGCCTTAATTTCATTTTATTTTCTGATTCTTTCCTCCTTGAATTGCCTTCTTTGATATTCTTCCTCAGCTTGGAGTCTCTTATGTTCCAACTTTTCATCTTTTCTAGATTTTTCTTGCTCTTTAACGTTATTGTCAACTTGTTCCCGTTGGATAAATCTTTGGTCAATTTTCACTCTCTTCATTTCCTCTTATTCAAATTCAAGCTCCTTCCTGGAAACATCATTGGGTAACTTCTGTAGGGATTCTCCATACCATAGTATTCCTTTAAATCTGTCTTCATCAAAATCAACTACATGGATGTTGGAGTGGGTGAGCCCAACAAATATGGCATTGTTGAATGCAAACTCATGTGGGTCATGGCCTTTAGGCTCTCCTAGGCATAGTTGTAGCTCTTGCAGGGTTTCTGCCTCCTTTCTTGCATGCGGGCTATTGGAAATGGTGTAATTCCCTATGTGGATTGGGAAAATAGGCTAGATATTTTTGTTGCTAATTAGGAGCAGTGAGGTGACCCTTGACCCCATGGTTTGGTAAAAAATCTCTCTCATCAATAGACAATCTGGGAAAAAGTAGGGTAAAAGGTGTGGGGATATAGTGGTGTCATACACCCTAATATATGAATAATATTTCCATAGTAACCAGTAAGCTATCCCCTTCATCCCAGTCCTAGATATAAAGTAAATCCTATGTCTTGGAAAACCAAAAAAAAATAGAGTGTAGAGGGGTGAGGAAAATATTACAAATGTCACAAAAATATCTCTTGTAATTAATGCTCCAAAGCTTAGAGCAGTACACATGAACACGGGGTTGGTTTTGGTCCCAGTTCCAACTGAGGTCTGGAAATTGCACGGAGGAAGAAATAACATCAATTAGGTAAGATGACATGTAAAAATAGGGGTTTTTCATACCTGGAATGTTATTCATATGGAGACAGATGTTGAAGGCCAAGATGTCTTCCTAGTTGAATACTTGTCCTGTTTTGACGATGGTATGGGATAGTGGTATCCAATCAATCTATAATTGTGCGCTTTTCTCTTTTCCATGGTGCCTTGAGCCTGTGGGTGGGAACCAACTTTTTTCCTTGTTTGAGGGTCTCATCCTCATCGACCCACCAATGTTTCATTATATTTACTGGTCCTTTTTTACCTTGGGAGAAACCTTTCAAGAATGGTCCATTGAGAGCACAAGTGGGAGTGAGTAGATGGTATCTCAAACTGATATCTCCGGGCCTTAGGGAGGCCACATGATTCCCCTATTTTCTCACGATGGTTGTAGTGTTTGCATTGAATTTATTGAAGCACCATTGTGTTGCCTCATTGTAGGGAAATAGAGTTGACCGGGAAGCAACCAGATGAATGTATCTTTCTTGGATGTTTCAATATATTTCAATGTCCTCATCTTTTATAGGAAAATCACCCAAGTTGAAAATTTTGTAGATATCCTCATATGCAAGACTGTGGTCTTCACCAACATGGGGGGTAGTGTTTATCACCAATGCCTTAGTTGGGAGAGAAGACATCTGAGGCTCAAAGAATGATTGGAAATAAACATAGACCTTTGATCTTCTGGGATTCTGGCTTGCCATGGTAGGAGGTTGATTAATACTGCATCATCATATTAATAAGTGAATTAACCTATGGGAAAATAATATGGTAAATATGAAAGACCAAATGTTAAATAGTAAAATGCAGTACCTGTAATTGAGCCGAGGAAATAGTCACGTAGTACACTTAGTGAATAAAATAAAAACGATGTTTACAAACTTTTGGAATAATATTAGTCGTAAAATAGGGTTTACAACCATTAAGAGGTATTAAAATGCCCATAAATGTGCCATAACTTTCCTGTGTACAAGAGATGTTACTAAATATGTCCTCAATCTCTTTCATTAATGCTAATTAAGAGAGGCAGTTTCCCGAATCTGTGTATCGTAGTCTACGGGGGGCTTGAATTCGAAACAATAACTGTTAAAGTCATAGGATCAGAGTGGGAAAACTTGAGGATTAGTTTGAGCTCCAATGGGAGGGGTATCGAAAGCATATTCCCTTTTTATCCAGAAAGGCATGTCGACCTGAGGTGTGTGAATTGTTGTGGGGAAGGTGGGACCCATCAGATTTGTGTCGAAGGTCGTTGAGGTAAGGGTTAAATTAAACTCCGAATTCATGGCATCGAATGAATATTCCTTATCCTAGAAATATGTGTCAGACGTGAAAGCTTAAAAGGCTTGGAAAGACATTGTCAGAGTTCAGGTTTTGGAGCTCAAAAGGTTGAGGGACTAATTAGACCCCGATGAGGATGGTATCGAAGGAATATTCCTTTGATACTTTAGGTAGTGAAGAGTCCCAAAATAAATAAAAATATATTTCATTCGAGATCCAAAAATGGGAAAAAGGGACAATCTTAAGATGCCACCTGGTGAGGTCACAATCAAACAAGTCGTATCGACTCGGACGTGTTGGGTACACACTAGATTCAAATTTCTCCAACTATGGGGTGCCATGTAAGGAGTGAAATTTATGTGTCAGAGCTATCAAAGAGTGAGGGTTAGAGTCCTGAGTGGTGTGTGAAGAGAAATAATCTGATAGAGATGATTCCAACATACCCCTTTCTGATGAGAACATCGAGAACGTTTCTGTTAGAATGAAAGATAGTGTGATATTTTTTTTGAATCCATCATGAATTAGGATGAAAGTGAAAGAGATATATATATCACATTGGCTAAGTAAAATACATGGATCGACTTCTTACTGTGAGAGGGAAGAATGATAATCTTTGGGTAGAAGGGTTGAAGAGTGTAGTATTAGGGGAACTATTTCTGACTGCATCCTATGGGATGTTGTTTGCGAAGAATTCATAGACTTCATAAGTGATAGAAAAATATTCTCCATGCTCATACCTTCTTAGTGAAGTAGAAATGTGCACCTTGTAAAAAATTTTAGAATAAAAGGGGGGCCCATTATAAAAATCAATTGGGTTGTTGTGGGAGGTGAGCCACAACAAATGACGACTTACTAGGAAGAACCAGTTATCTCTGAGCTCAAAAGAAAGTGACTTAAACTAGATCAATGGGAATTTTACCTTTAGACAGTTCATACAATATACATATTTAGGATGCCACATCAATTATCCTGAGGACAAGACAAAATAAAATCCTATTACCAGTGATATTCCACATAATTCTGGTGAGCATTAATGGGTGTTTATTTCATACATCCATAGTGAAACATTGAGAGTAACACTACAGAGGAATTTTTATCGACTATTATATACCAAAGTGTTTTCCTCGTCTCTCTTTCCCAACATTTCTTCACTACCAAAGAGAGTCCATAGCCCCGATGAAGATGCCTTGGTATCATACAAGAAAGGCCCCGTTGTCAGTGAGTGTCCATAGCCCTGACATGTTTACTTGTACTTCCCACATTTTTAATATCGTTTCCAACTTCCTTATGATTATGATTTTTTGCATTCACCTTTTAGATATATAATTTATGTATTGATTTTGCAACATAGGTGAAGGTAAATAGGAAGCGAGGTGATATGAGAGTTACTTTGATATACCACTCTTAGTCGACAGTTTATTCTTGTAGATCCATAAAAATGAATCATAGATGTATTTATAATTAAGAGTATAAAGGGAACAATCACTAGAATTATGTAGAAGACATTGAATTCATGACATTTCGAAAAACTTGGGTGGAACACAAACATATCATGAGAGTGGTTGCATGAGTAGAGATAACTGATGGAAACTATCAAAAGGTACCAAATTTACCGGTTAGATGATTTCTCTTGGCACAGGTGAACATGTTCCTCTTTTCTGTACCATCGTCACTCATCAAGATAATCATTGATCCCAAGGAAACTCAATCACTTCAATATGGAAAGGAATTCATAGAAAAAGGTATTTACATGAGTCAAATGGTCTTGGGTTCCTATTACGAAGGAAAATGTTAGTCCAAAGCATTGAACAATAAATTATTCTAAATCGAAAGTGCAAAAAGAAGAGGAATATTAAAACAAAGGCACAAGAAAAATAAATCCAAGAGAAGGAAGTTTGATTGGAGTGAAGATGATAGAACATGGAAAAATAAAATAGAGAAAATATTACCATGTACAAGGCTACATCACCATCGGTGATTATGAGAAGTATTTTTTGAGGATTTGGCCATTCATAGGGAACTCCTCCTCATCTCCCTCCAATGTTTTAAGTTAAAAGTTCCATGAACTATTTCTTGGTGAATCAAATAGGGTCCTAGCCACAATTTCTGGAATTTAGTGTGTTTTCCCTTTGGTTCATTTGTTTTGTCCCATTTGAGAATGAGGTCTCCCTACGGAAAATATTTATTACCTACAGATGACTTTTCAAACCATTTTTTGATTATTTCTTGATGGCATGTTAGGTTCATTTTAGTTTTTTCCCTTTCTTCTTCCAATTTTAATGTCATGTTTAATCTCTCCTGCATTATTGGGTAAGATTCATCTTGGGCATATTGGTCCATTTGCAAGGTAGGTAGGAAAGTATGGGTAGGCACAATGGATTCTTGTCCATAGACCAAGAAGAAAGGATATTTACCAATAGATGACGTGGGAGTCACTTTGTCATCTGTTGGAATGTTTGGGCTGACCCATTTTCTACTTTAGGTTTTCAACAAAACCTTGCAAATCATCATCCCTTTTGGAGACTAGAAGGAAACACTGCACATAGAGTGCACAATGAAGTCTCACTCGAGATGGCTTATGGGTGACTGCAAGACCCAAATGCATGCAATCGTGGAATGGATGGTTATCATGGGGATGTTAGACATTCTTTCTACCTCAAATATATCATATATATCATTCTATAATCATATTCATTCATTAACATTAATTCTACATTAGTTATCATGATTTATTCTAGTGCACGCTGCATTTTACTTCTACTAGATTCATTCATTCATCATAAAAAAAATAACTACAAGAAATTAGGAAACCATTCCACAAAAAGACATCATTTTTACAGTGGTTCACCCTCTGAGCTACATCCACAAATATCTGGCATTATTCGTTCTTTTATTCATCTTCATCAAATCTTTGCACAACATGCATTACATCAGAAGTGCATATGAAATGCACATGTATCGGTGAGGTTGACTAGTGTCTCAATAATCTCCACAAATTGCGACCTGAACCTCAGTTGCAATCCATAACTCTGTCTCCAAAACTAACTCAATATTAGCTCCACAAATCTCAACCAAAAAATAATGACTCGTAACTACCACTCATAATCTATACTCGAAATCTACTGGCTCCCCTCAAATATCACAATACATATATTTATACTACAAAAATGGGTTAAAACATGTTACATCAATGGAAAAAAACCTAACCCTAAGTGGATTAGGTTTGTCCTCTTTCTAACTTCCTACACATGCCTGGTCCTTGATCCAACCATTTCCTCGTTGCTTCACGTCCTTCTTCTTTCCTTTGACTCTCACGCTGATTTTCCTTGTTTTCTAGTGCGCCGTGTTGAGGAAAAGGTATGAAGAACCTTACTCAAGCATTTTCAAATCTTTCTATGCTAAGGCAAGATAGTTGGGAATGTTACTCGAGGTTTATAGCCTTTAATTCAAAACAATCTCTTAATCCACAGGTAATATGTACTAGGGACTAAGGCTGATTTTATATGTTATATATAACTGTGAAAAAGAAAAGAAGCTGAGATATACATAAGTGCGTACAGGAAAAGAGACGAGAATAAAAGTAAATTTTGAATAATATCATAATATATCCATGTGAAACTGAAATCAGAAAACTGATTTTTTATATTAATTTCATTCTAAGATACAAATCAAAATTCTCTTTACAAACCCCTGTGAGGGTGGGACCAAAGTTAGATTTAGAAGTCTCTGATGGAAACCATACAAAAGACTCTAACAACAAAAGAAACTGAAGCTAAATATATGGATCAACTTGCCATAACAATGTTGTCACTTGACTATGCAAAATATCCTTGATCAGTTATGAAATCTAATCCATAAACAAACAAGAACACAGACTGCCAAGAAAGATCATAACCTTTAGAAACAAGTTGTTGAAAGATATGATTAAGTTTTGAATCCTGTTGCCTTCAATAAGATCCTGTTGTCATCTAGATGGTTTATCTTTCTAGTAAACTCAGAATGAATGAAGAAAACTAAATATTTCACAAGTATAGAGCAAACCTTATATCAGAAGTTCCCCTTTTGTTCTCTCCTCCCCTTCGTCTCTTCAATTGATTGAGATTTTATTCTTTCTCAATAAGTTATGGTAGTTCAACTAATTTTCTTTTGTTAAGCTTAATTAACTTAACTAATTATTTGAGACAAATAAATAATAATATATATAGATAATGGTGTTGGATGCTATTTTTGGGAAGAGAAGCATGAAAGAAGGAAAGGATAGCTGGAAGGAAAAGTAGTACGTGTAAGGGAAGCAGGCGAGGTGTGCATGCAAGAAAGACCTAAAGATGCTAGGGTTAGGGTTTTCTCAATGTATTGTAATGGTTGATGAGCCAAGAATATAAATAGGTAGTACTTAGAGGAATAAAGGAGACAGACCGACCGATTAAGAAAGAGAAAAGAAAGAGAAGAAGAGAGCAGAGAACAAATGGCAGAGAATTGTAAGAACTGTACTAATTAGTAAGATGGTGATCTAGGGAAGCAGTGAGCAACTCGATCCCTAGGGTTAGATCACAGGCTGAGGATCCTGGTGCAATCTAGTCATCCTCATAGGGATCGAAGAGACTGTTGAAGAGAGTAATATCTAAGATTGTAAACACGCATGGCGTGACATATTACTGAACCATAATAAATAGCTTGAGATCTAGATCTTTGTGGATGTAGCCCAGGAGTGGGTGAAACATAGTAACACCTATGTTGTATGAATGTATGCATCTTTATTGTTGTTAAGTGGTGAATGTTAGATGAATGAATTAACTATTTAGATCTGGTATTTCACATGCATGAATAGAATGACTGGTATAATCAGATGTTAAATTGAATAAATAAAGATTACAAATACAACCACAAATCTTCACTCATTCCCAAGTTGCAAACACCTAAGTATTGCAGCCATCCATAGAGCTATCTCAGGTGATACTGTGCAATACACCTTATGCGTTGCATTACCTTCTGGTCTACCAGAGGGGCCAATAGTTTTAGAGGGATTTTGTTGGGAAATTATCACATCTGAACTAGGGTTAATCTATAAAAGTAAGGTAGGATCAGGATAACCGATAGAGAATCCTAAGTAGAAGAATAGAAAAACCAACAAATGGTTCCATTGTCTGTTGGAACAAGAGGGGATTGAGTATATGATATTTGTGGAAGATGCGTCAAAATAATGACAAATCGGACAATAAGATGTTGAGAGAATGAGAATATAAAAGGGGATGTTGAGACCATGGAATCCAACAAAGGCAGAGATAGAGAGATGGTTGAAAATAAAGGAGTCAGAGTTTGCACAGAAATATAACAGAAACCTGAAGTTGACACCGTGCAAATATCTATACAAGTACATATTCAATGACTTGCATGAAGCATTTTTCTATGATTTCCAACATGTATTGCAGAAATGGATAAAAAGGTTGAAAGAAAACCATCCTACAAATCGGATCAAACATCTAGAGTGGAATCTTGTAGAGATCATGCAATTACAATGAGTTGATAATAAGTTTACACGGGCAATAGATTTTGGGTTAGACAACATTGTTGCAGGATTTATCATAGAATTTATAGTAGATACAATGAAGTCTTACAATGCAACATAACAATAGTTCTTGAAGGGAACTCAAGGTAGGTATATTATATCGTTATATACTTCTATTAAAATATTACTATATAACAAAGGTGTAATGACAATGACGTCAGACAACTAAACTTATCTGCGTGCATGGGGGAAGGGGGGAAGCACTGACAGGAGAAGGAGAAAGGGATAAAGGAAAGAAGGAGGAGGCATTGGACCCAATTATGATGGAGGAAGACCAGATCAAGTGGATCATGGAAACAACTGGAAGAATGCGTAGTGGAGTACCCTACCAATATAATATCAACACCAAGAAGATAGCCATAGTCGTGAGGGAGGGCTTAGCAAGTGATGAAGAAGAGGTAGAGGATCTCTGGGTTGTGGAGTAGATTGAGGAAATCCAGTGCATGACATATGAGAGGAAGACAAGAGGTACAAGAGTGGGAATATAAGGAAACACTCCTATACATATCAGTGTCAGTGTGGAACCCATAAAACCATGTGCGACTAATACACCAAGAAGAACACCACCCTTTAGACAACCGAATTTCGGGAGAAGGAAGAAAGAAGGAAGTGCATCTACATAATGAACAACAAATAGGGGAGCCAGTTCAGGAAAAAATAGTCAAGTATCTACACTGCGCAGAGGTAGTAGTTCAACATTCAGGATGGTAGGACATGATCCCACCATCAAGTTACAATAATTCAAAGGAGAGGCATCAGAGGACCCTGAGAAGAACTTGTTTATTTGTGAAAATATCTGGGAAGAAAAACAGATCACATATGAGGACACTAAACTTGCGCAGTTAGCTATCACACTAAGAGATCACGCATTGGATTGGTACATGAATTTAGATGCAAACAGTCTGCCAGGAACAACCAGAACGATTGGAGATATCAAGAATCTATTGATAAATGAATTCCAGAAGCCTAGTTCAGAGGATCAATACATGAATGAGATGATAGATATTAGATAGAAACCAAGAGAATCTATATGGGAGATTGACCAGAGATTCAAATGATTGAAGGGAAAGCTAAAGTATATCATGACATATATGCAACATTGGCATCAATTCGTCAATTCACTACTACCATACTTGAAATACCCTTTGCGACAACATAAATTAAAAACACAGGCAGAGGCTCTACAAGAAGTCCTACAATTGGAAGAAAACCAATATCAAAAGACAGATTCAACCATATATGAGTTGAAGGAGGATTTGAAGAAGTTAAAATTCCATCTCAACCAGAACAAAGGTAAGGAAAAAAAAGAAGTCGTTTGGTGTACCACATGTAGGATATAAGGACACCATAAGAACGAATGTCCAACATTCGTGTAGTACATGACAACATGAATGCCAAACCCATTTCCAATAGGAGGACTATGGTGTGATATCTATTAGAAACAGGGGCATGATCCATATCACTGCCCAATGATGCAAAAGTAGCAGACAATACCTAATATTTCATATTGCAACTTTTGCAAGTTTGTAGGCCACGATGACAACGATTGCAGGACCATGGACCTAATGAGGGAAAGAACATCAGATGCTTACAGGGTGTAAGAAGAAATGATCATTGGGAAAACTGTACCACATTTTAACCAAGTACCAACCCCGTATAACACTGCATAACAAGAATATAACACTGTGCATCAAAAGTACAATACCACACAACCACACTATAATCCTGCGTAGTATAACCAGACGCCCCAATATAATTCACCACGAGGAGATCGAGCTGGATACAAAGGTGGAGGAAGAAGAAGAGGAGGCTTTGGAAGAGGAAGAGGAAGAGGACCAGTGGTATGCCACAACTGTCAAAAACCATGACACTATGCAAGAGAATGTCCACTCCCACCTGTGATGTGTATGTATTGTTGTGCATCAGATCATGACACGAAATAATTCCCTACACCATTAGGGAAGATCCAGGAAAAGAGAAATCGGAACAATCAGAATTTTCAGTGGATTTCGGTGGAAGCAAGGGATGATGAAAGAAATATCAACATAGTTACGCATGGAGGAGCTAAGACAGGAAATGACATAGTAAGACAAGATCCAACACAACACCAATGGGTGAAGAAGAATGCCAAACCAAATAAGCAATTTGATGAGAAGAAAGAAAAGGAGATATTCAAGCAAGCCAGAAAAGAATTCACGAAGCCAAACATTGCATCGACATCAAATGCGTAGCATGATAAGGAAGTATTATCGTACGATATGCCTCCATCATTGGATCACACCAAAGAAGAAAAACCCCTGGGACAAGTAAGTATGATTAAGGGTTTTTTGCAATCCCGTGTTAAACTACTAAACAATCCATCCTCTATTAAAGTATTACAAAATATGCTAGAAATATGTAGCATAGAGGAAGAAGGAAATCTAGAACAAAAAATAGTTAATCATTTGCATACAAGGAGGAGAACAAGCAGAGAATTCAAACTGAATGACAACATTGGAGATTTCAACATGGGAGATATTATATTGGAATTAGGATCCGAAGTAAATATGCTACCCAAGAAGACATGGAAATGTATGGGAGAGCCCACATTAGGATATTCACCTGTTCAGCTGAAAATAGCAAACCAACACAAAGTTCTACCAATTGGAAGACTAAAAGGGGTGACAGTAGATCTGGATGGAATATTCACTAAAGTCGATTTCGAAGTAATAGAGATATTGGATGACACAACAATTTATATGGAACTTCTTGGCTTGGATTCGACATTTGACAATCAGGCTATAATCAAATTAAAGACGAGGAAGATGGAATTTGATTTAGGATAATACATAATCATTTCACCATTGGATCCATCAGAAGGGGAAAGGTTTGTAGAACCTACTTTCTTGTACATGGAGGAAATTAACCAGTTGTACAAAACAACCGTGCGAGAAGAATATTATGTGAACCCAACTGCAAATGGGGTACTCAATTGGAGAAGCATCACCTCATGCACGCCAGACTTAGATACATGATTAAATAATTGGCAGTAGAGGTTACACGAAGTCTCCACAAGAAGATGCGCAATAATAATCTGCGCAGTAAGATGGGTAGGTACGAAGATAAGGGAACCTCCCAGCTTCCATGGGGTGAATGACTTAGAAGAATTCTTAACATGATATGAAGATGAAGTGTTAGAACATCAGAGGCTCTTGTCCCTGGATATAGCACTCAAGGAAACACCTTCCAGATGGTGGGGTGCGCACAAAGAGACAATTAAGGACTAGTACCAATGTAAGCGATTACTGCACATTAGGTTTGGCGCAGAACAAGGAACCAACCAACTGCAGAAATATCATGGACAAGGGACACCATAAGAAAACTTGGAGAAGTGCAGAACATTATGGAGGATGACACCACCATAGGAATGGAATCATTATTTTGTTCACACATTAGAAGGGATTCCAGTGAACTGGTATATAGACCAGGAATTGCACAAAGGAACTACAAACTGGACAGTCTTACAACAAAACTTTACAGTCACTTTCTCATTTGAGCATGAGAAACCCAACATAGACTCAACACTTAAACAAATCATAGGGGTGATATTCATTAAAAAAATGGAAGTTTAACTCATAACAAAATAACAACAGTAGAACATACAGACAATAAAAGAACTATTGTCATGCTACCATGTGTAGGAAGAAGCACTAGATGAAGATGACCTTCAAAACATTCAGATTGTCGAAGTTGAAGGTGAAAGAGAAGTCGAAGGTCCACATACAGAATCAAAAGTATTTGTTGTGCCGATCAAGGTGAATAAATTCAACATTGGAACATTTGAGAATCCAAAAATGGCCATCATTGGAGACTACTGGGATGGGAAAACAATGGAAAGCATAACAGAGTTATTGTGCAAGTACAATGATCTGTTCCCAACAAAGTTCATAGAAATGAAAGGCATAGAAAGAGAGATAGGTGAAATTAAGATACCTCTCATATATGAGGCAATACCGACCAGACATAGACCATGTAGACTAACCCTATATATAAGAAAAAAGTCAAATCCGAAATTGATAGGATGTTGGAGAATGGAATCATAGAACCTGTGGAGGAATCTAAATGGGTAATCCCTATGGTAGTTGAGGAGAAAAATAAGGTAGGTATAAGGATATGCGTTGACCTGAGGAAGTTGAATGATGCCTGCCTACATGACCTGTTCCCTACTCCCTTCATAGATGAGGTGTTGGAGAATGTAGGAGGACAAGAAGCTTACTCATTCACTAATGGATTCTCAGGCTACCATCAGATCAAGATAGTCCTAGAAGACAGATACAAGACCACTTTTTCCATAGAATGGGGATCCTACTGGTACACAGTCATGTCGTTTGGACCGAAGAATGCACCAACAATATTTTCCAAAGTAGTCATAGCTGCATTCAAAGAATTCATCCAACAGTTTCGAGAGGTATATCTGGATGATTGGACAGTCTATAGTCTGTTGAAAGAACATGTAGATTTGTTGAGGATGATGTTAGAAAGATGCACGCAGTGTAAAATATCATTAAACATCAAGAATTTCATCTTCAGAACACCCTTTTGGATACTATTGGGCCATATAGTATGTAAACAAGGCTTGCTAGTAGATCCTGCCAAGATTGCAGTAATTGTTAATCTACCACCACCAAAATCAGTAGGAAAGTTAAGAGAAACATTGGGACACATAGGATACTACCGTAAATTCATAAAAGGGTATGCACAAAATCACTAGGCCAATGGAGAAATTGTTAAGAAAAGATAACAAGTTTCAGTGGAATGAGGACTGTCAGTGAGGATTAAACACTCTGAAAGAGAAGATGGTAACTGTACCAATACTATTATTCCCAGATTGGGAAAATACATTCCATGTGGATGTAGATGCATCAACCATAACACTTGGAGCTATTCTGGCACAACCAAGAGCAGGAGAATTAGACCATCCTATAGCATTTTCTAGCAGAAAAATGTTAGAATCATAGCAGAACAATACCATAGAGAGAGAAGGCTTAGCTATGGTCTATGCTGTTCATAAGTTCAGACATTACTTATTGGGAAAACATTTCAAGATGTTTACAAACCATTCAACTCTTAAATACCTCGTCAACAAGCCAGTATTGGGGGGGGGGGAGAATTTGTAGATGGTTATAGTTGTTCCAGGAATTTAACTTTGAAGTAATAGTCAAACCAGGGAAGTTGAATGCAGGACCTAATCACCTATCAAGGATCACTAATGGAGAGGAGCCTACAAATCTAGAGGAAAAATTTCCCAATGCACAATTATTTCCAGTCCAAGTAGCTGATGAATATTTTGCAGACATCATTCAATACTTGAGTACAGGGATTGCGCCACAAGAATTCAACACTACACAAAAGAAAAATATGGTATTCAAGGCTGCAAACTATCAATTGATTGCAGGACACTTATACAATATGGGTGCAGACAACATCTTGAGAAGATGTGTACTAGAACACAAAATACCAGGCAAAGCTATCAGGAAGAAGGTATTGCACGTAGGACTATGGTGGCCGACTATTCACAGAGAATCAAAGGATTACTTCAATAGATGTGATGTATGTCAGAGGGTTGGTAAACCAAATAGACGGGATGAGATTCCCTTGATACCACAAATAACCTTGTAGGTGTTCGACAAATGGGAAATAGATTTTGTGGGACCAATTAACCCACCAACAAAAAGGTCAGGAGTGAGGTAAATTATTACTGTCAAAGAGTACTTAACAAGATGGGCATAAGAAACACCAGTAAAATATTGCAGTGTAGAGACAACAACACACTTCTTGTTTGAGCAAGTGATCACTATATTTGAATGCCCAAGGATTTTGATGAGTGACCAAGGAACTCACTTAATTAACAACACTATTAAGGCGATGACTGAGGAGTTTGAAGTTTAGCATCAAAAGAGTACACCATATCATCCTCAAGTGAATGGAACAATGGAATCCTTTAATAAGATCCTTGAAAATGAACTGACAAAGATCTGCAATGTTAATAGGGACGATTGGGAATTGAAGATACCCGCAGTACTATGGGCATAAGGGACTATTATCCCCCACTTTTAGGGATAACTAGGAGATTATGTCTTGAGGCCAACAGGTCCTAGACATGAAGTACCAAGAGCTAGATCGACTTCATCGTGGCCCTGGAGGGCCCATCTTTTCTCCCTTTCAGCGCTTCCACTTTGTCAGCAACAACAACACCATCCATCACCTTCATCTTGGTCCTGCATTAGAGATGGTTCTTGCTCCATGAGGTAATGAGTTTGGGTATCATGGTATGTGTCACTATGATCCTCAAAACCTTTGAATATGTGCATTTGATTCCTTTTGTTTCTAACGGATGCTTGTATCTTATACTTGTCCACTTGACCATGTATGGGGGGAATGACATGATTCCCTAGCAAGCTTGTGTCCATAGGTTTTGAGTTGTCATTGGGGGGATTTCTGAAAATCCATCATCTGTTCCTATCATACATACCACTTTCCATATATTCTCCCTCTCATCCATCCATTTACATTGGTCTAGGCATAGGTTTGGCCACTTATCTATGGGTTGTACCTTATGTTGTGGAAATAATTGGCTAAAGGGCCTAGAGGGTAAAAGAAAATAACGAGAGATAAAATCCTAAAAATAAAACCTCGATATGCTTTGCCCATGGATCGTCGAGAAAGAAATAAAAAGATTCTCAACAAGAAACACAGGGACCCGTAAAATAATAAAACAAGACCTAGTTGAGGGATAGGGGGTCTCATCACGAGCTAGCCTATTAGGTCCATGGGCATATAGCGGTATGACACTACCAACATCTGGTCACCATGCCAGGGTAGTGGCTCTTGGTGGAAAAGCCAAGAGAAAGGGGGTCTCATCACGAGCCAACCCTCTCATTTCTGTGAAATGCTTGTGGCTAACATTTCCACCACTGGTCACCAATCAGCGTAGTGTCCCCTGACTAGCTTCTTGAAAGAAAAAACAATAAAAAAAAAAAAAATATGAAAATACCTAGTTATAGGATAGGGGGTCTCATCACGAGCCAACCTATTAGGTCCATGGGAATCTATTGGTATGACATTACCAACATATGCTCACCATGCCAGGGTAGTGGCTCTTGGTGGCATAGCCAAGAGAAAGGGGGTCTCATCATGAGCCATCCCTCTCATTTCCGTGAAATGCTTGTGGCTAACATTTCTACCATTGGTCACCAAGCCAGGACAATTTCCCCTGACTAGCTTCTTGAAAGAAAAAGAATAAAGATAAAAGGCATGAATGGGATTAGAAACATTTGCATCCATGACAGGTGAAACTCACCTTCTACAGAAGCACCCACCGGTAATCCATCCCTGCTATCACTGCACCCTTTACCCAGACATCCCCATCCACCTCACCCACTCACATGACTTGGATTTTATCTCTTCCAAAAACATCCCTTTTCTAATGGAAACTAGCCCAATAGGACACCCTGTCACTTCCTCCAAACTTGCATTGCAGATTTGAATAATGTCTTTGAGCACTTGACTGGGGTAAAGGGGGTTTTATGCACATGTTTAATAAAATTGAAGATTAGATGTGATTGACATTGCTATGATACTTGTGACTTATGAGCCCATGGAGGGCGTATATGTTGATGTGCAGTATCATGCCCGATGGACATGTACCACATTGGACAGGTACACATGGGGAGATGATTAATTCAGACCTCCATGGGGCTGAAGAGCTCACCAGATGGATGCTGAGACCGCAACAGAGGGAAAAGACAAGGCAAAGTGTTTGTACTAGGGAAGAGCAGAAGAATACACCAGAGGCAGCTGAGCAGACCTGTACCTAGGGGGGTTGTGCCCTCTTCATTGGAACATTGACCTTGGAAGGCCTAGGACGTCACCCAGGAGGTTCATGATGTCATCCATCTTCATGGACATTTTGGTTTACAGACAAGGTAGTTTGGCACGTGTGGCAGGTTGGAAAAGCCCATAGAGGGCTAACGTTTTTCTCTAGGAGGTTGCATTTGATCTAGAAAGGGATAACGTCACCCTAGAAGGGGCATGGAATCTTGTTTCTACTTGATTAGGGTTTATTTTATAACATTTTAATGTAAAACAATATTATTGTGTATTTTGGCCTTGTTGGCCTTTTGATGACCTAATTTTTAATTTAGGTCATTTGTATTGTATAAGTAAGAGAGAAAAACTCTCTTTTTATTCATCATCTTTCACTCACTCATTAGTGAGGTCTGAAATTTGCACCCTATCTTAGGGTTTTGGATGAAATTGTGAGGTGCACTTGTTGAAGGAAGACATTTTTGGACTATTTTGGCATTTCTTCTTGGTGGAAGGTTTACAACTAGGGTTCTGCTACTTGAATGGATGGTTTATGTAAGTGAATTTATGCAACACTTCTTAATTGAATGGTTATAGTTTTGTTTACTTGCATTTGTTATTATAATTTGTTGATCAAACCCTAGGTGACAAGCACTATTTAATGTCCTTGTCTCATGTCCCTACCAAGTTAAGATCTATTTTGTTTTGCTGAAGTAGGATACAACCTTTCCATAGAAACACTCTATCCCCACTCTCCTAGCTAGTTGTTTTTTCCTTGTTATTGAGCTAAGAAGGAGGAAGACACATCAAGGCCTAGGGTTTCTACACCTTGATGAGTCGTTTTCCCAAGGGTTTGTTTGATGAATCCTTTCTCTAGCAACACTTCACCTTCTAACTCTCTTTTATTTATCCCTATGAACTCTTGCTCAAGCTATCCGATTTCATCTTTCCAACAAGCTAAAGAAGGAGGAGAAAGCACTAAGGCCTAGGGTTTCTACACATTAGTGAGTCTTTCTCCCCTAGGGTTTCATTTTTGAGGCCTTGCCTTATCAACACCTCAACATTTAATGCTCTTGTATTTGTTCTTCATTATCATTTAGTCCTTCAACCTTTGCAGCCTCTTGTGACTCCATATGCCCTAGTAGCACACTGGTCTAAGACCTCTTGCATTGAGTAACTTGATCACAAACAAACTTCTAAAATTTGAACAAATTCCAACTCTTACTAACCCTAGACTAGACTAATCCTACTAACCCTATTGTTGTCATCACCTTCTTATGCTATAAACACCTTTGCGTAGCATTCGTTTTACCTTTAAAACAATTGAATGATTGGTTAAGGCATTGTTTCTAAAGTGTTGATATTGTTACATTGGATGCCATAGTTTCTTTATAATTTATTGTGAAGTAATATTGTAATCATTGCTATCATATAAACATTGATTTACTTTGTCAATATTATTGCTCAATTTCTTATTATCAAAAAGTCAATTTATTATATGAAGTACTAACCAACAAGTGAGCTTGCACATGCACATTTTCTTTGTTGCTTTGTCTAGGGCAGGTGCACTTTTGGTTACTTTATCTTTATTGGTTGTTTAGCCAGGAATTTTTGCTTAGGTGGTGACTTGTGAGGAGGAAATTATCATTAAGCCTTCAAATATTTTCCTTCTCAAAACCCTAGGTCACCGGGGACGTCTCCCCTGGGCCTCACCTCCCTAAATAGAAAGAGCCTTCCAATTGAGGTGACAGTGGTGGGATTGGTTCAGTTACACCAGTTTGACATCCTTTTGTTCATCTTTTACCTTAACTACAAATTGTGCGATAACATTTTTGCGCCATTTCTGGGGAACAATGAGTCAATTCTCCTCAAGACGACACTTTTCGGTAAGCCTTACCTCTAGAGTCTCTATATTACAAGCTTACCTGACGTCTCCACTTACGGTGTTTTCCCTTATCCTTTAATAGTTTCAAGAAAATTATCTGGCGACTCCACAAACCACAAGGAGATACACTAATCCCCCTCAATCCTTCAGAAGAAAGCCTCCCTGAAACTCTCCTGTTGTAAAATGACTTTTCAGAGGAAATATTCCTTTGAACACCATGTCTAGCACACCAACTCAGACTAATGCACTGAACCCAGGAAATAATCAAAGACAATGGTCATCTACTCTCTTCAAACCACTAGACATGTCAGCCATACAAGGCTACCCTAGGAAAACACCACCCAAGTATGAGAAGTGGTTGCTTAAGTTCACCGGTACTGATGCAATCAGTGCTGAAGAGAATATGAGCAATTTTTTGGCATTTTTTTAGCTTCACCCCATTAGTGATGATGCTGAAGACCTAGTCATGAAATTATTCTCCGCTACCCTCCTTGATGCTTCAAGGCATTGGTACCATAGTCTTCCCTATGGTAGCATTAAAACCATGGACAAACTAGAAGAAGCCTTTCTTAAGAGATGGAGTATCAAGGAGGATCCAAACATGCTATTAACTAGGCTAAATTCCCTTTGGAAGCATTAAAATGAGACCATTCAAGAGTTCCATACTAGGTTTGAAACTCTGTTGCAAAATATCCCTATAAGCCATCATCAAAGTGATAATTACCTTGTCTACATCTATACCAAATCATTCACTGGTCAACTAGGGTATCTCCTCAGAGACAAAAACCCCCAAACAATCCAAGAATCTCAAGAATTGGCTACCAATATTAGAGGAAAACTCCATTCCTCTAATATTGAGCCTTTCACAAACCCAAGGGGCAAGGTGGACACTAAACCCAAGATAGTCCACAATACCTAGCCTACTTTTGATCTTTGCGTCAGTATGAAAAAATTACAAGCAACCATGGACGGCATGATAAAAAATCAAGAGCTAATTATGAATAAAATTGTCAACTTGGAAAGAGCCCAGAACCAAGAACCTAGGGTCCTATAAAAAGGTCAATTCCAAAAGGGGAACCAATTCTACAAACCAAAGAATGATCAAGAGGTTCCAAACACTTTAGCTCCTACAAATGTAGTGGATGAAAATCCTTGGTGCTTGCAGTGCAGTGAAGCACATTGGGAACATGAGTATCCTTACAACAATGATGACCACGAACAAGTGAACAATATAGGTCATCTCATTGAAGTCCCCCAAATAAATATCACTCTTGAAGAACATCAAGAGGGCGTAAAAGAAGCAGTCAGGTTGGCTAGAATGGCAGTGATAAACACCCTAGAACATGAATCAAAAGAGAAGTTGAAGAAACAAGAATTCTATGTGTACAGACGAAAGAAGTTGAACCAACCCATCTTTTCCATTCTTGTGGAAACTCAAACAAAACCTCCACCCTCGGACATTATCCTCACGAAAAATTCCAAAGTCGAGAGGGTGGACTTGAACTTTGACTTTGAAGGGGCGCTATCTAAGATGCATGTAACCATCCCTTTGAGAGAAGTTATTAAGGTGCCATCTGTTAAAGAACGTTTCAAAAACTTTTTCCAAGGACCAAATGGACCCATGGACCCTCCTATCATGTTGCAAGTTGATCACTTTAGGGTCCAATACGATGAGCGTCCTCCCTTCTTCATGACCTTGATAATGAATAACAAGAGCCTCGACAACTGCATGCTGTATTCGGGGGCTGGTGCTAATATGATGTCCCTCAAGTTCATGCAAAAAGTAGGTGTAAAGTTCACACAACCTTACATGAACGTTTGTGGATTTGAATCTAAATCCATACCCACACACAGGGTAATTGAGAACGTCAAAGTTTGCCTGAAGGAATACCCCGTGAAAGTGATCCAGATGGACATAGTGGTAGTTGACATCCCAGATGTGTGGGGAATGTTATTTTATAGGAATCTTTGCTCCAAACTGGGGGGTACCCTTGAGATGGACCTCACTTACGTGAATATACCTTTGAAATATGGAACTACAGGTCATCTCTCGAATGTACCCGCGACTACAACCCATGTGCAAGAAGCTGGTAATCCCATCAAAGATGACAAAGAACATGAATAGATCATGGAAATTATTCCTGCGTTCTCTTTGAATGATATGAATTTTGCAAAAGAGGAAGACTTCGATTAGATTCAATGGCATAAGAAAGAGGAATATCAACAACTCCTAGCCAAATATAAAGACAAGGAAGTTGGGACCATGAAATTATTAAAACAGGAAAAAGTGACGTACTGATTCATCCTTCCCAGCAAGAAGTTTTTACATTAGAATCCCACCCCCCTCCCTCTACACAATACACCAGGGTCATTCAGGGAACAACCAAATACAAGATCAGAGAGTACAAGGAAGGGGACGTAGTATGGATGTGAGATACCCAGAAGGGAGAGCCAACTAATGTCAAAGGAAGTACTCAATCTTGGCTTGGACCTTTCAAAGTTGGAATAAAATCAGTTGATGACTCTTACTACTTGTCCACTTTGGAAGGAAGAAGGCACCCATTACCAATCATCGGGCACCTACTCAAACCCCACCAGGGTGGGGGAACCTAGCTTCACAGGTAAGTAGGTAGGATTTTTGCATCCATTATATATACCATTGCATTTCATACTAGAGTATATTTCTTTCACATTTGTATATATATATATATATATATATATATATATATATATATATATATATATATATATATATATATATATATATATATATATATATGAACTCGGGTGATGTCACCACCCCAAATGATTACTAATGATTGCTATTGAGATCAAGCAGGTTATAGGTTATGCCAGAGATTTTGAGGTTCTCATGTGCTCTACGGTGAGCACATGTCCCCGAGTTGGAGCCAGATGTTATCCCCCACTTTTAGGGATAACTAGGAGATTATATCTCGAGGCCCACAGGTCCTAGACATGGAGTACCAAGAGCCAGATCGACTTGAGAGTGGCCCTAGAGGGCCCATATTTCCTCCATTTCAGTGCTTCCACTTTGTCAGCAGCAGTAGCAGCATCCATCAACTTTGACTTAGTCATGTATCAGAGATGGTTCTTGCTCCATGAGTTAATGATTCCAGGTATCATGGTATGTGTCACTATGATCCTCAAAACCTTTGAATATGTGCATTTGATTCCTTTTGTTTCTAATAGATGCTTGGAACTTATACTTGTCCACTTTACCATGTCTAGGGGGAATGACAGGATGCCCTAGAAAACTTGTGTCCATAGGTTTTAAGTTTTCACTGGGGGATTTATGAAAAGCCATCATCCATTCCCATCATACAAACCACTTTCCATCTCTTTTCCCGCTCATTTGTCCCTTTACACTGGTCTGGGCATAGGTTTGGCCACTTATATAGGGGTTGTACCTTACCTTATGGGAAGAATTGGCTAAAGGGCCTGGAGGGTAAAAGCAATTGACGAGAGATAAAAGACTAAAAATAAAACCTCGAGATGCTTCGCCCAGGGATCCCCGAGAAAGCAATAAAAAGATTATCAACAAGAAACATAGGGACCCATAAAATAATAAAAGAATACCTAATTGAGGGATAGGGGGTCTCATCACGATCCATCCTATTAGTTCCATGGGAATCTAGCGGTATGAAGCTACCAACATCCGATCACCATGCTAGGGTAGTGGATCTTGGTAGCATAGCCAAGAGAAAGGGGATCTCATCACGAGCCAACCTTCTCATTTTCATGAAATGCTTGTCACTAACATTACCACCACTAGTCACCAAGCTAGGGTAGTGTCTCATGACTAGCTTCTTGGAAGAAAAAGCAATAAAAATATAAAAAACAATAAGACAAGACCTGGTTAGAGGATAGGGGGTCTCATCACGAGACAACCTATTAGGCCCATGGGCATCTAGTGGTATGACACTACCAACATCTGGTCACCACGCCAGGGTAGTGGCTCTTGGTGGAATAACTAAGAGAAAGGGGGTCTCATCATGATCCAGCCTTCTCATTTCCATAAAATGCTTGTGGCTAACATTTCCACCATTGGTCACCAAGCCAGGACAATGTCCCTTGACTATATTCTTGAAATAAAAATAATAAAGATAAAAGGCATGAATGGGCTTGGAAACATTTTCATCCATGATAGGTGCAACTCACCTTCTATAAAGGCACCCACTGGTAAGCCATCCCTTCTATCACTGCACCCTTTTCCCAGGCATCCCCATCCACCTCACCCATTCACATAACTTGGATTTTATCTCTTCCAGAAACATCCCTTTTCTAATGGACACTATCCCAATAGGACACCATGTCACTTCCTCCAAACTTGCATTGCATATTTGTATAATGTCTTTGAGCATGTGACTGGGGTAAAGGGGGTTTTATGGACATGTTTAATAATATTGATGATTAGATGTGATTGGCATTACTATGATCCCTATGACTTACGAGCCCATGGAGGGTGTATCTGTTGATGTGCAGGATCATGCCTGATGAACAAGTACCACATTGGACAGGTACACATGGGGAGATGATTAGTTTAGACCTCTATGGGGCTGAAGAGCCCACCATACGGATGTTGAGACCCCAACAGGGGGCAGAGACAGGGCAAAGTGTTTTTACCAGGAAAGAGCAGAAGAATCCACCAAAGGCAGCTGAGAAGACTTGTACCTAGGGGGGTTGTTCCCTCTTCATTGGAACGTTGGCCTTGGAAGGCCCAGGACGTCACCCAGGAGGTTCATGACATCATCCAGCTTCATGGATGTTTTTATAGACAGACAAGGCAGTTTGGCACGTGTGATAGGTTGGAGAAGCCCAAGGAGGGCTAACATTTTTCTCCAGGAGGTTGCATTTTCCCTAGAAAGGGATAACGTCACCCTATAAGGGGCATGATGTCTTGTTTCTACTTGATTAGGGTTTAGTTTATAACATTTTAATGTAAAACAATATTATTGTATATTTTTGCCTTGTTGGCCTTTTGATGACCTAATTTTTAATTAAGGTCAATTGTACTGTATAATTAAGAGAGAAAAACTCTCTTTTTATTCATCATCTTTCACTCACTCATTAGTGAGGTCTGAAATTTGAGCCCTATATTAGGGTTTTGGCTGAAATTGTGAGGCACACTTGTTGAAGGAAGACATTTTTGAACTATTTTGGCATTTCTTCTTGGTGGAAGGTTTACAACTAGGGTTTTGCTACTTTAATGCATGGTTTATGTAAGTGAATTTATGCAACACTTCTTAATTGAATGGTTATAGTTTTGTTTAATTGCATTTTTTATTATAATTTGTTGAATCAAACCCTAGGTGACAAGAACTAGTTAATGTCCTTGTCTCATGTCCCTACCAAGTTAAGAGCTATTTTGATTTGCTGAAGTAGGATAAATACTTTCCATAGAAATACTCTATACCTACTCTCCTAACTAGCCATTTTTTCCTTTTTATTGAGCTAAGAAGGAGGAAGACACATTAAGGCCTAGAGTTTCTACACCTTGATGAGTCGTTTTCCCCTAGGGTTTGTTTGATGAAGCCTTTCTCTAGAAACACTTCACCTTCTAGCTCTCTTGTCTTTAGCCCTATGAAATATTGCTCAAGCTAGCCGATTTCATCTTGCCAACAAGATAAAGAAGGAGGAGAAAGCACTAAGGCCACTTAGGGAGCCTTTCTCCCCTAGGGTTTCATTGTTGAGGCCTTGCCTTAACAACACCTCAACATTTAACCCTCTTGTCTTTGGTATTTCATTATCATTTTGTCCTTCAACATTTGCAGCCTATTTTGAATCCATATGCCCTAGTAGCGCACTGGTCTAAGACCTCTTGCATTGAGTAACTTGATCACAAACAAACTTCTAAACTTTGAAAAACTTCTAAGTCTTACTAACCCTAACCTAGAATAATCCTACTAACCCTATTGCTACCGTCATGTTCTTATGATATAAACACCTTTGCGCAACATTCATTTTACCTTTAAAGAAATTGAATGATTGGTTAAGGCATTGTTTCTAAAGTGTTGATATTGTTACATTGGATGCCATAGTTTCTTTAGCATTTATAGTGAAGTAATATTGTAATCATTATTGTCATATAAACATTGATTTACTTCGTCAATATTATTGCTCATTTTCTTATTATCAGAAAGTCAATTGATTATATGAAGTACTAACCAACAAGTGAGCTTGCACATGCACATTTTCTTTGTTGCTTTGTTTCGGGCAGATGCAATTTTGGTTACTTTATCTTTATTGGATATTTAGCCATGAATTTCTGATCAGGTGGTGATTTGTGAGGAGGAAATTATCATTTATCCTTCAAACCTTTGCCTTCTCAAAACCCTAGGTCACCGAGGATGTCTCCCCTGGGCCTAAACTCCCTAAACAAAAAGATCCTTCCCATTGAGGTGAAAGTGGTGGGATTGGTTCAGTTACACCAGTTTGACATCCTTTTGTCCATATTTTACCTTAAATACAAACTGTGCAATACAAAAGACCACATGCAAAACATTTACAGGGAAGACGCCATTCATATTGGTGTATGGACAAGAAGAAGTGATGCCATTAGAGTTTTTGGTACCTAGTCTATGTGTAGCAACAATTACAAACATGACAAAGAGAGGCACATTACAAGAAAGGATAAGTCAACAGATGATCATGGAAGAAGAAAGTATTTTAGTAGGGTTTCACCAAGAGGTACAGAAAGAAAAGGAAAAATCTTGGCATGATAGACATATCAAGAGGAAAAATTTCAAGGAGGAAGACCTAGTCTTGGTGTGCAACAATAAATCTCTTCAATACCCAGGAAAAATCATAATGCATTGGTTGGGACCATATGAAGTAAAGACTATCACAGATGGGGGAGATGTATATTTGAAGGATTTAGGAGGAAAATTACTCATAGGAATGATCAATGGGAGTCGACTAAAGCTGTATAGGGATAGTCGACCTCCTAGCACTTAAAAACAAAAAAAACAAAGGACTTCACACAACAACAGAGGGGTTATCACGCCAGACATCAAAAGATAACAACCAACTGAAAGAGGGGTACCACACTAAAAAGAGAATGTCCACGTGCATTGGCCAAACAACATCACACACACTTGGAAAAGTTAGCGTGAGGGAGAAACTACCAATAGTAAAAAAAAGGCGAAAATTGTGGAAATGGAAGTTAAGGAAAATAGGCGCCAATTAATGGCATCTATCAAAATTGATTGTCAAGAATGATTAACAGGACATCACATTAATTACGTCAACTAGTGATGTCAAGGGAATTCAATGGTAGGTATGCGGGAAGTTCCAGTTCATTCAAAACACAACTTCGATAACTTCTCCAAGAAGTTTCACACAATTCCTATATAAGGTAAGCATGCGGGTATCAGAAGGGATTTTGTGAAAGTGAGAAAATAATAGAATGACAGATTATATAGAGAAGAGAGTGAGTTTGCAGGAGTTACATAATGAAATAGCTCGACATATACCATTTTAACCACCATGGCACCACCCAAGCTAGGAGCGTCGAGCCAGGCCTGTAGTCGACCTCAAAGCAACCTTAGAGAACCTCAAAAACCACAGGGAAGTGAACAAGAAACACCAATGACTACTAAATTTGTCAACTTGGATGAAATCCCCTCGCCCAATATGGAACCAGTGAGCCCCACACCAATGGTGGAGGAAACCCAAGAAACAACAATAGTGGGCATGTATATTGATACGTCGGAAGTGGGTTAGAGCGAATAGGCCAAGGATGCAAACAATCCTTCACCCCCTAGAAACCTTGAAGAAGCCCCGAGGGTTAATAGGACGGTCCTGAACCAGATAGAAGTGACCCCGCCAAAAAGGTCACACATAACAACGTCGTAGTAGTAGCAGGAGGGAATAGTAGAAGATGTCAGCGACCAGGAAGAGGCGTATACAGAGGAGAGAAAAATAGAGGTTGGAACCTTGAGTCAGCCACCATAGTGGAAAGGCAATCAGCTAGTAGCAAGATCACCGTGTAAACAGGCTACAAAAACCATATTCTTACCGTGCATTCCAGAAGGGTTTCATATCATGGCTAACCTATTAGGCTACGTGGAAAAACTACGGTACTTGAATCATGATGTGATGGGCATGGAAAATTTTCCTAAGTTTGCAAAGCAATTTTACCTGGATACTATGGGTATAGGACCATTGGACGAGCTAATTGTCCAACCGAAACAATGGGGACTAGCCAACACCGATATTCTAAACCTGTTGGATATCCCACACTTTGGAAGGGGTCATGACATAAATAACTTCATCAAGCAACTGATGGAAGTTACCCATAGAGGGTACCTATGGGTGGAGGAGCTTGTCTCGATAGAAATAGAGATCATTGAATTTATTATAGGGCTTCCATCTTGGGGGGAGATCCCCACACATTTCCTCGATGACAAGACAAAGAAGAAGGTACTGGCTGAGTAAATGAAGAAGATGTATGACATTGAAAGAGGGTCACACAGAATCATCATCAAGCGCATTAGTGAAGCAACAATAAGGCTGGCCACCAAACTCATGGCGTGCAAGTTTCTTAGGAAGTGTCGCAAGGAGGAAGTCCCTGCTGGGGTCATCGCAACTTCATCACCATGTGAAGAGAGAACTAGATGGGCCCTGTACTTGTTAAATCTGTTCCTTAAAGACTGCAAGGACGCACATGACCCGGGGACAGAGTTCCACTACTCTTGGATACTCATCTTGATCTCCTTGGTCATATGGAGGGAGCCTAAATATACATACTTTTGTGAGCAATCCACTCATTTCCGTGCAATGCGATACCTATCATTGGGGAGAAATTTAGACCCCAAAACCAAAAGTGAAAATGCATGCATGTTCGCAAGGTATTACAATGACCTACATGAAATCATTGCAAACACTTGGCGGATTACGCCAAAAGTGGTCGTGAAATATTAGGGCATAGCCAACTTTAAAGTGGTATGGATCCAAGCATGAAAGGATCCCAAGAAGGAATGTCTACACCTGTGATATTGTGTCAAGGAAGAGGACGTAGAGATGGCCATCAAGGATTGGCAATATGATTAGAGAGTTCCAGTTCTGATTCAAGAGATGTCCACATATAAGGAAGTTGATGTAGGGTAGGAACAAACACCTGCAAGAGACAAAACAATGCCTAAGAAGCCAAAGCCAAGTCATAAGCCAACACAACAGAAGAAAGGGGGTGTGCCAAAGAAAGGTAACCAAACAGGGAAGAAGGAAAACACCCAGGCACCGCAGGAACGGGAAAAAGAGATTGAGACAACACAGGGGACCACATCAAGTGCTACCCAATAGGAACAAGGCCAGACCAAGAGTCTGATCATACACACTAGGAGTGCATGCAAGACAGATAAATCACACAAAACTCCATTGGAATATACAATCAGTGAGGACGATGCAAACCTGTGGCTGAAAAATTCCACGACCAGGCATTTGAGGACTTTGAGGATGCCCAACACCAAAGGGACCAGATCCAAGACAAGATGGCCAACATGAGGCAACTCCTATAGTAGATCAAAGAAACACAGAGGGCGGGAAAAGGAATAGAGTTAGTCCCCAGTAGCATCACAAGCAAGAGCCAAGGCTGTGCCCAACGAGAAGGATATGATCCATACGATAGCACATGCGAGCTCAAATTTTCACGTTACACATGTTGCGCATGGATGAGATTGTGGGCCAAAAACCCTTGAAAGATCTGGCACAAACATAGTTGGTAATGGAGCGGATACCAACCAAGGCACTATATAAACTGCAAGTCAACGTCGCGCAGGAGGTACAATCGTGTGCACTCACAGACACAATAGAGATGCAACACACAAAGGAAAACAAAGAAGAGTTAGAGTTAGTGCTCGAGCAGGTCAAGATCGAGACCAAAGATGAGAAAGATTGTGAAGATAGGCTTGAGAAGGGATTGGTTGTAGCCTATGACAGATTTCCAAAGAGCACACAAATGGAAGAGCCCACGACAACATAGAAAATTGATCAGATTATGCAAAAAATCGATCAATATAGGTAGGATATTGAGAACCTATGCGAACAACTCATCCCTACCACTCCCCTAGAGGTTAAGGAACAAAGGAAGTAGGAAGAAAAATGACAGATGGAGGAAATAGAATGACAAGTTAGCGTAGTTGTTGACTTGTTTGATAGAGAAACACAACTATGGACAAAGATGAAGGAGGATCAATAGGTCCAACAATGGGACTATGAAGAGGAGAAGATAAGCGCAACTATCTAGGACCTCAAGCAGAGGTAGAAGACGATGAATATCAATGAGAACCTCAAAGGAGTACAAGATATGAAGAAGCTACAAGAAAAAATCATAGTCAAGCAGACACAGAAGAAGGATCAACAAGCTCAAATGGAACCTCTTCAAGAGCTAGCAGTGAAGGTCATTGCGTAGGCAGAAGAGGCAAAGAAGAACATGGCACAAATTCAGGCAGAGTGCACAAATATGATCAACGAAGATATTACAACGCAAGTATTGGACGCGCTTAGAGAAAAGACCGTGCAGGCTCAAACACAAGCAAGAAAACTCACAGAGAAGCTCCATACTCTCGTAGGAGCTATTGAAGAAGTGCACAAGATTTAGGTGGCTTGAGACGAGCCACGTGTCAGTGTTGGGGGCCTGTTGGATGCAGAACTAGTCAAGAGAAAAGGCTATTTTTGGGAAGAGAAGCATGAAAGAAGGAAGAATGGCTAGAAGGAAAAACAATACGTGTAAGGGAATCAGGCGAGGCGCGCATGAAAGGAAGATCCAATGATTCTAGGGTTATGTTTTTTGCAATGTATTGTAATGGATGATAAGCCAAGAATATAAATAGGTAGTACTTAGAGGAATAAAGGGGATAGACCGACCAAGCAAGAAAGAGAAAATAAAGAGAGGATGAGAGCAGAGAAAAGATGGAAGAGAGTTGTAATAACTGTACTACTCAGTAAGCCAATGAGCTAGGGAAGCATTGAGCGACTCGATCCTGAGGCTGAGATCGTAGGCTAAGGTGCATGTAGTCAACCTCACAGGGATCGAAGAGGTTGTTGAAGAGAGAAAAATCTAAGATTGTAAACATGCGTGGTCTGACATATTATTGAACCATAATAAAGAGCTTGAGAGCCATATCTTTGTGGATGTAGCCCAGGAGGGGGTGAACCATGGTAACACCTGTGTTGTATGAATGTATGTGTCTTTATTAATGTTAAGTGTTGAATGTTAGATGAATGAATTAACTAGTTAGATCTGGTATTTCACATGCACACATAGAATGAATGGTATAATCAGATGTTAAATTGAATAAATAAATATTACAAGATACAACCGTAGATCTCCACTCATTCCCCGGTTGCAAACACCTGAGTATTACAGCCAACCATAAAGCTATCTCTGGTGAGACTATGCAGTACACCCTATGTGCTACGTTTCCTTCTGGTCTACCAGAGGGACCGATAGTTTTAGAGGGATTTTGTTGGGAGCTTATCACATTTGAACCATGGTCAATCTATGAAACTAAGGTAGGATCAGGATAACCGATGGATAATTCTAAGTAGAAGAATAGAAAAACTAGTAGAAGGTAGGATCTGAATCTCTTCAATTGATTGAGCTTTTATTCTTTCTCAATAAGTTATGGTAGTTCAACTACTTTTCTTTTGTTAATCTTAATTAGCTTAACTAATTAGTTGAGAAAAATAAATAATAATATATATAGATAAGGTTCTATTTAAATAATAACTAAATAGGTGGGACCCCTTGTCACTCCAATTTCCATTTCTTTAATAGTCATCAAAACATGAAGTATAATACCCCAAATATTTAATTCAAACATCGCCTTGTAACTCCCATCTTCATATTAATAGTCAAATATATTAATATCAAAAAAATAAAACATGACTATATCCAAAAATAACATTATATCCATGTTGTCCAAAAACTCTGTCTAAATGTGTATTTGATGTCCAAAATTTTTTCATATCAAATAAAAAAAGGTCCTCAAAATAAAATAACATTAACAACATTAAAAACCATATTTTCTATGAGAGGCGGTTTGCCTCTTTTCACTACTGCTCTCTTTTGATCTTCCTGGTGTTTTGCCTTCTGTAGTAGTTTTAGGCTGATCAGAACCTTGTGGATGGATTTCACTTATGACATGAGAGAAATTATCCTTGAGTTGGAGATGGGAGGACATCGATTCAGAGGATTTTTTGGAAGAGTTAGGGGAATTGGCCACTTTTTTCTCTTTATCAATCTCTGGTTCAGGCATAGTGGTTTTAAGCCTTTTTCTTGCATGTGAAGACTGGGATGGTGAAAAAATGCGGTCATATTGTGCATTTTGATTAAATGATGGTGGAGGAGGGGGCAATGAAAATGATATTGTAAGCCACCCATTATGATGTGCAACATGTTGGTGGACGATCTCTTGCCAGTCATCATTGGTAGGTGGTTATGGATGCATAGAAACATGAGGGGGAACAAATATACCAGAGAAATTTTGGTGTGGCTAGAAAGGAGGCCTTTCAGGCCTAGGTTGCAAAATTCCTTGGCCAACTAGATTGAAAAACCCAGCTTGGAAAAGATGATTTAGTTCTTGTGGATCAAAATCAAAATGTATTGAGAATCGTGGCCTTCTATGGCCTCTTTGCCAATTATTTTCTCTACCTATGTTTACACCTCTGCCATTGTTTCCCTT
Source organism: Picea engelmannii (assembly GCA_009831015.1). NCBI lineage: Eukaryota > Viridiplantae > Streptophyta > Pinopsida > Pinales > Pinaceae > Picea > Picea engelmannii. The sequence goes on along the minus strand of ML783391.1, from coordinate 217,451 downwards.
GCTAAAGAAACTCATCCTGAAACAATATTTCAATCAAAATATGAAAAAATTTAACAATCCATTCACTAATACTCTACCTAAATAAAATCAATACGTTGGCTCTATCATTCACAAATAAAATCACATGCAATCCATCCATTAACACAATTTTTCCAAATCCAATTTAATAATTAACTACAATTTAATAGGGAATGATAGGGTCATCAAGAATATGAGGGGATTTATAATGAATTAAAAATGGTAGCATGGATGGGAATCAATAATGAATATTTTTCAAGCAACAGAGAGTCCTTTTCTTCCAAAAACAATATCTTCATGTCACAATTTCCAACCCAGAATTATGATCTAATCCTCTTTAATCTCTTTACTTTTAAAATGATATTCAAGATAACAAAACAAGGGATGGATAAATGTTATTGGGAATGTGGCAGGCGTATAATGAGCGAAAAATGAATAAATGAACGAAAATAGCGATTATTTTTTTTGTTACAAAAAATAACATTTATTAACTTTAAAATCAACATTGCCAGTATCTACAAAATCATTTGAAGATTCATTGTTTCCCATGCACATTTATTTCCAAAAATTACACCAATTTTTTTTTGTGCCATAACACTTTTTTAAACTTCATCACACAGAATCCACAACCTGGAAACAATCCTTTTAAATTGTGCAATATAAAACTCAAGTGAAATTTATATGATTATTAAAACAACGAATTTCATTTCTCCTTTTAAACTATCATAACTTTATGTAGGATATTATTTAAAAAAAAATCCAACTCAATCATAATCTTACAGAATGATTCAAGACATCATGAGAGGAAGAGAAACATAAGGCTATTGTCTTTTGTTATATCACAACCTCCAATAATAGTTGCAAACAAAACTAGTTTTGAAACCCTTTGCGAATCTGGTGGACATTGTTTCCATAACATTCCTTTTAACTCAAAATCGTTCAAATCACAAAGGAGTCACGATTTTGTGTATGACATCAATCTTTCTAACTACTAGGTTGAAAAATTAACCAAGACTTTGATACTGGGTTTATATTCTTTACTTTCCCACATTTTTGGACGAGAAACAAAAAAGGTTTGGGACTGATAAACAAGCACAAGCCTCAAGGTATGGCTTGAAGCAAAGCCAAAATATTTACTTCCCAGAGTGACTGTAAGATGATACACACGGATCCATCCCCCTTTTAAAATAATGGCAAGGATTATACAAAATGGTTGCGAGAATTCGAAAGTGTGGATATGTAGTAAGGATACAATACAATAATCATGAAACTGACTGTGGGCTAAAACGCTCAACAAAATTTCAATTTTAGATTTCATTTTATTCATTCGCTAGTATATTGTAAGAGGATAAGAGGCTTGGAGTAGGCATATACGCATAGGGTTTGAAATGTGGGCCGCGGGAAAATAAAAACCCAACTCTTTTCCATCAAAATGACAGCAAGATAAAACACACAGGCCACCCATAACATCAAAGCCATGATAAAAATAAGATTGCACAACCTCTAGGGTAAGGGTTCTATGTAGTAGTCACAAAATCCAACTATATATTTTATTTTACAGAGGAAAACCTCAAAAAATAATCATATGAAATGAGAGAAACCAAATCATTTTCACCCACAACTATTTGCCAACCGCCACATCATAGTAATATCACTTTCTCCCCAGGAATATACAACCACATATTTCAAAAAAAAGAATGTATAACGATATTTCCAGTTTTAAACATTTAAATGCCAACATGAAGAAACCCAATTCAATATCCGAGTTACACGGAAAAAATTCCCACGAAAATAGAACCAATGGTCAAGATGGTTCCACATAATGCTTCAAGTGGGAACCATTGGTACTGTAAGAAAAAAATCACGCATCCATGTATTTAAGAAGATATGAATTTGTGCCAAGGATAAAAACAATTTTAAATGGACCTAGCCATAAATTTTGAAATTTAGAATTTCTCCCTCTCTCATCATGGGATGAATCCAAAAATAAGACATTGTCATCAATTTTAAATTCAATGGTCTTTGCTCTTTTGTTAAAATATCTCTTCACTATATGTTACCTCCTTTTTATATTTTCCAAGGCAAAATTTATTTTTTCTTCCAAGGCTAGTAGTATATTTATCCTTTGAGAAACATCAGAAGAATTTAATTCTTCAGTCTGCAGCATCAACCAGAAGGAAGAAATCTCTAGTTCAATAGGTATAATAGCCTCTTGGTCGTATATGAGTTGAAAGGGAGTAAATCCTGTACTTTCTTTGGTGGTTTTATGATCTTCCAAAAGAGCATAAGTCGGAATTTTGTTCCACTGGCAAGGTTTGTCTTCTATGATTCTCTTTATAATCATGATCGGGTTTTTATTAGTAGACTTTGCTTGTTCGTTTCCCTGAGGGTAATAAGAAGATGAAGTGAAATGCTTGACACCTAATTTAGCCAGAAATTGGGTCAATTTTGCAGAAATAAATGTTGGACCATTTTCTGTAATGATTTCTAATGGAAGGCCAAATATGGAAAAGATATTAGATTCCATAAAAGAAAATACTTGTTCATATTGCACGTGTCTAAGAGGGACAAACTTAGTCCACTTAGTAAAGAAACCAGTGGTTGTCAAAAAAAATATATACCCTACAAAGGTTGAAGGATTGATTGGACTAATCCTCTCAAGATCTATACTTATCCCCGAATATGAAACAATGTGACCAAGAATCTTACCCTTCGTGACACCGAAAATAGACTTGGAAGGATTCAAAGAAACACCAATTTTTCTACAACACAAGAGAACTTTTCTAAGATGAATGAAACAATCCAATCAGTTTTTAGAATAAACACTCAAATCATCAATATAAACTTGGATAATATTACTGATTAGATATTCAAAATATATCTTCATAGCTCTTTGAAAGGTGGCACCTGCATTAGATAAATCAAATGGCATATGTTCATAAGCAATTGTGCCCCAACATGTGGTAAATGTGGTTTTATATCTATCAATCATTTTTACCTTGATTTGATTATATCCAAAAAAAATGTCAAGTAAGGACATCATTTGAGACCCTGCAACCTGTTGTAAAATAATTTCCATATTAGGAAGCGAAAAATGGTCTTTGACACTTGATCCGGATTATTTTTGGCACGAAATGAGAGCAGAGATATAATAAAGAAATGCATAGAGATATCACAGATATCCAATAATATAACATAAATGTATCAAAGATGCAACCATAAATAGAGATATATAGTAATACATGATTTCTTTTAATGAAAGAAATGTACAAAGACTGTAAAAATACAGAGTGAAAGACTCGCTAGAATGGTGGCAGCTTATCTCTGAGAGGAAATGTGACGGTTGCACTCATTCATAAGAAGATGATTACAATGAGGCTCTGAAGGCCTTTTTACAATAAACAAGAATGCCAAAAACTCTAGACATCCAAAAACCTAACCCTAGGAGATGAAGCACCAAAAGTCATGTGGGCCCCGTTTGGGTAAGTTAGTACATCAACTTCCTGGGGTCGTAACATTTGCATATGATCTCTGTTTTATACGTATGATAGCCTATTGAAAAGGCATTGTAGAGGAGATTAATTTTGTGGGCTCAATCATGCCTTTGGATATCAGTGAGAATCTCGATCCCTAAAAACCTTCATTTAGGCCCTCTAAATGTCTCCGGAAGTTAAAACTGCTAAAAATAGTAAATTACCAAAATTGTCAAAAAACTGTTTTGAGCCAGTTGGAGAAGGTGGGTGGCCACCGATATCCACTTGGATCAACACTTTCCCTGTTTAATGCATGAAAATAGATGCATAATTTGATTTGACCAACAGTTTTCCGAATAGGGACGAGATTTGAAACCCATTTAGAATACTTCACTGGAAATGTTATATCAGATTTCAACAATTTTTCCAATTCTTTCCTAATAGTGGCTTCAAGCGCGGAATTGATAGGTCTTTTCCTTTTCCTAACTAGTTTTCCCCCTTCCTTGATAGGAATGGCATGTTGTATGAGAGAAGGATAAAAACCGCGAAGATCCTCGCATGACCAGGAAAAAATATCTTGAAACTCACAGAGTAATTATGTGAATTTTGCTTTCTCTTAATCAAAACATTGGGCACCTAATTTAATGATATTTGGAGATTTAGATGTCCCAATATTCAAGGAAATGGTATCACCAACTTTCCTTTTCGAATCCTCCTCTTTATATGTTTCTTTGTTGCCTACATCACTTGACGAAAATGAACTTTCGAGAGGAGTCAAGCCTTTAGGACACTTGTCATGTTCAAAAAAGATGATTTCTTTGGGATTAAATGATTCATTTTGTATGAAATCACAAATACCTTCATCACTAGGGAAAACTTTCCATGATTATACATTGTCAGGGAGGTGAGGACGATATAGATATTGGAATGTACAATCAGGTCTTTGATTTAAAATATGTTGAGTAGGGGAAGCCACAAAAACAACTAATCTATAATCCATTTAATTAAGTTCCATTTTAACATGAGGGATGTTAAATGATAACAGATTTGAAATCAACATAAAAAAAACTTGGGTATAACGCTTAAGTAACTTATTGTTTGGTACATAAATCTTCCGCACAAGGTTCACAATAAGTCCAAAATCACAAAATACTGTAAGGTGGCCACAACCAAGCTTATATGCATTTTCAATGCCTAACAATAAGGCCTCAAACTCAGAAACATTGTTTGTACAAGAAAATTCCAATCTATAAGATAAATTGTGAAGTTTTTCTATAGGGGATTATAAAATGATGCCAACTCCATTATCTTCGTTAGAGCATAAGCCATTGAAATGCATGTGACACATTCCATCATCAAAAGCAATTGGTTCAAGTATAGTATCACCTTCATCAGAAAATATAGGGTACACCTCTAAATCTTCTTTCGGGTAATTTACATTAGGTTGAGGGACACTCTCTATATAAGGTGAAATTCTTCCTTCCCTAAGAACTATAATGTTCTTTCCATTTCGAGGAACAAACAAATGTGTGCCATCAAGTGAAAGGTATCCACCAGTTAAGGATTTCCATTCCCTTCCCAAAATAATTGAGTAGTTACTCACCGACATGTCAATTACTTGGATATTGAGAGTTGTCCTTATCTCAGGATGTGCACACAAAACTAGGGTTGCATCCTTGATTTCACCTATATTTTATTTTTTCAAATTATTATAAGAGAACATGCTTCTAGAATTTTCATTGGTACAAGATAATCCAAGCTCTTCCATGATAATTTTAGACATAACACTTGGACCAGATCTTCCATCAATTAGGCAACAATGAGCTATTTTATCCATGAATTTTACTGAAATATAGAAAGGGTTTTTTTTACAAGGTTCCTAAAGTTATTTACACCTATCCTATTTACAATTGAATCCTCTTCCTTTTACTCTTCAAATAGATTGGATATGGTGGAAACTTTACCTTCCATAAAATTCTTAAGATGTTTTTGTTGTTCAGGGATGACAACCATGTCCAAAAGGGTAGCATCAATTTTGATATTAGCCAATTGGTTAAGGATATTGTATTTAGAAGAGGGAAGAGGAGAAGATATTGCTTGATCACTTGAAGTTTTGATAGTTTGTATATCAACATTTGGAGAATATGAGCTTGGGGTAGAAGAAGTGAAGGGAAGATCAAATTTACTCTTGGAAGTGTAAGATTTATTATTAGTATTGACTACCGTAACATCCTCTGGTTCATCCCAATCTAAAACAATGATCCTGGTAGCCATCCTTTTCCAAATATCTTATCTCTAAAATTTGTTTTAACTTCACAGTTGTTCTCATCATGATTTTCTTCACAGAAGTTACACCAAGTGTGTGTCATTATGGCTTTTGGCTGAAAAGTGATTTCATTGGAATTTATAAAAGGTGATAGGGAAGAAGAAGAAGCTCCAAGGGAAGAGGAAGAGAAAATTCATTTTCGTTCATAAGATATCATCCTATTATTCATATATTTCATGAGTTGTAGAATGGTAAACATGTTTGTTTTCTTGACCAAGTATCCCTTAGGAAGACCAGTTCTCTTAAGTTGGTCTTCATATTCTAAGGAAGTCTAAAGGGTGGAACCAAGATTGTCAATGGCCTTTTATTCAAGTATATGAAGATAAGGAGAAGGTAAATAAATATAATAATTCATGAACGCAACTTGATTTTGAGGACATATTAGTTCGGGAATTTGATTATATAGATTGGTGAATTGAAGGTTAAAATACTTAATGGTTTCACCATCTTTATGAGAAATATTTTTGTACTCCATTAACTGATCAACTGGACTCTTGGGTTGTCCATAAGTGGAATTAAACCAATAGACCAATTCTTCCCAATTTGAAAGGATTTTAGGCAGGAGATCAAAAAAATCAGCTGCAGCTTTCCCTTCAAGAGAATTGACAAATAAATGCATGCAAGTATCGTAATTGTTAGCCCCTATGTTATAAGAATCATTAGGAAATGCTACCAGGTGTTGATTCATGGTAATGGTACCATTTCCTGAGAACCTAGGTAAGTGATATTTGAATTTCGGTAATAGTTGGGTGGCTCGTACGAGATTCAAGGGGGAAGACGCGTGCCAGGGGGTGGTTGTAGCATCTTCCTTAAATTGGAAAATCCCATATTTCTTAATAAACTTGGAAGGATTGGTAGTATATTGAATATGGATTTGATGACTATATTGAAGTAGAATTTTGCGATGAAGTGAACCTCCGGTGCCACTACCACTACCCGAGGACGTCATATTGAAGGTGAAAGGTATGGGTGATGAAGATGAACTGACATAATAAGATAAGGTTTTTCCAAGATCACTTTGTTGTGTTTGTAAAAAATCCTTTCTCCTCCCTATTTCATAAATAGGGGTAACTTCAGGGGACATTCCTCTTCTTCTTCGAGAAATACGAGAATTAGAGGACATGAAAAAAAATATTAAATAGGTAAGAGGAAAGGTTACTGTTGATTTATGGGATATCTTTGCCTAGCTTCCCAAAATTCACGAATATTTATGTCCCTTTCAATTACTTCCCAAGAGCATTAAAGTTCATCTTGAGTACTAGCAGTTTCTAAAATAGTGTTGAATAAAGTTAATGCAATGTTGGTTTGTTCATTAAGACCGCTTCCAATATTGGGTTGTCTCATAACATGTACTTTCATGAAAAAAATCAGTCAAAGATTAATCAGACAAAACAAAAAAATAAAATATAATCGTGATACAATCAACCAGAGAGATGTGGAATATCTCCCTAGTATGGTCGCCAAATAAATGTTGAGGGAAAGGTATGGAGAACCTTGCTCAAGCATTTTCAAATCTTTCTAGGATAAGGTAAGATAGTTGGGAATGTTACCGGAGGTTTATAGCCTTTAATTCAAAACAATCTCTTAATCCACATGTAATATGAACTAGGGACTAAGGATGATTTTATATTTTATATATAACCATGGAAAGGAAAAGAAGCAGAGATATACATAAGTGTGTACAGGAAAAGTGACAAGAATAAAATTAAAATCTGAACAATATCATAAGATATGCATGTGAAACTGAAATCACAAAACTGATTTTTTATATTAATTTCATTCTAAGATACAAAGAAAAATTATCTTTACAAACCCCTGTGAGGGTGAGACCAAAGTCATATTTAGAAGTCTTCGATGGACACCATACAAAAAGACTTTGACAACAAAATAAATTGAAGCTAAAGATCTGGATCAACTTTCCATAACAGTGTTGTCATTTCACTCTGCAAAATATCCTTTATCAGTTATGAAATCTAATCCATAAACAAATAAGAACACATATGCTACCAAGAAATATCATAAACTTTAGAAACAAGATTTTGAAAGATATGATTCAGTCTTGAACCCTTCCGCCTTCAATAAGGCCTTGTTGTCATCAAGATGATTTAGCTTTCTAGTAAACTCAAAATGAATGAAGAAAAATAAATATCTCAAAAGTATAGAGAAGACCTTATATCAAAATTTCCCCTTCTATTCTCTCCTCCCCTTTGTCTCTTCAATTGATTGATCTTTTATTCTTTCTCAATAAGTTATGGTAGTTGTTATCACTGAAATTTCATACGCAACATCGCATGCAAATGGTTACAGGAACACAACATCTCCAAACACCTATTAGTTCACCTACAACACCAAGAAAGCATTTCCAAGAGGCAAAAACTATACAAATGGTAAAAAATTGACATGCACTAAAACACTAAATGAAGAGCGCGGGCCAAAGAAGCCCATAGAGTGCACAATGCACCATATGTGCGACTGTGTACGAGTAAAGTCATGCACACATGTGAACGACGCATTTATGGTTCTT
>ML783391.1:121462-202875 GCA_009831015.1 Picea engelmannii | reverse complement strand
AAACCTCTTTTCTTCTTGGAGCATACTAGCATCATCTCATTAAGCTATTCACCTCACCTCTTGAGGGAATAAGCTTGGATTTCTTCACCATTTTCTTTCTAGTTTATCATTTGTAAGAAGAGCTCTCACATGGGGGAATCAAGAGCCCTCTCAAGGAGGAAGAGGGGGTCCATAAGTCCCTCTTTCTCTGCGGTGTTTTCCTTCTAATATACTTCTCCATTAGTGGCATGATTATTGGTCATTTGTTTGATTGATTTTGGTTCTAATTTCCTCATGCATTTTAGTTTTTTTTCTTTAGTTATTTTCTTAGTGGTTCTTAGCTTAGTTGTTTGTTTATTTCATGTGATTGAATCATTTGATTCATACACTAACGTTTTTCCTGTCTAGCAGACCCAACTAGACTTGCAAGTGCCCCTCTTTTTCTCATTCAAGTGACAAAAAGGACACAACAGATTGTCAACCATACTGGGAATAAGGTATCAATTTCCTCCCTATTTGGGTTGTTTGAGCACTTCTTTTTGACCCATTTGCCTTGCAGGGATCATAACCGGCAAAGAGCTGAGTTTGGAGCTAGAGGAGGAGAATTCCACTTAAAATCCCCCCCGATGCGTATCAGAACGTCCAAGGGTATTTCGGCCCACATACGTGCATTCAGAGCATTGTGTGCTCACTGCGCTTCTGTTCTCTCCGCAGTCTGTGCACAATGCAACCAAAGGTTTTTTGTTCACTGCGCATTGTGCGTCCACTACGCCTCTGTCTGAACTGTGACCCACGCATGTGTCCAGACTCTTGAAATTGTAATATTTTTTGTGATTTTTGAAGGCCCCTAGCCTTCAATTTGTAAATGCACCACACTTAGATTCCCTCTCCACATGAAGGGTTAGTCAAAACATAAGCACTTAGGGGGTTAAAAAGAACCAAATTTCTCCTCTTTTGCTTTGATTTTCCACATGGGTTGCTTGTTTTGATTGTAAAAGTTAAGTCGATATCCTTTACTATCACATATATAAACACTTGCATTGAGACCAAAAATCAAACTTCAATAATTGAGTATGCTCTTCTCTCGCAGCATAGAGCGATATGGAGAATCACAAAAGCGATTGAGGGAAGATTTCATATCCCTTATAATATTTAGGAGAGGACAAAGCCCCCCTAGGGATCCTCTAAGTTTCTTTTTCAAAACATCTTAAAATTGTAAGGGCCCATACATGCCCACATGTTGCAAAGTTAGGATAGTTTTTGAAGCTACTTTCTTAGTTTACATCACTAGGGGAGTTTAAAGATTATTGTAATGGGCCCATACATGCCCACATGCTTGCAATATAGGATAGTTTTTTGAAGATTTCTTAGATTAAATCACATTAGGGAGTTTAAAGGATTGGTAAGGACCCATATGTCCACATGCTAGTTCTTTAGGGACTTTAAAATTCCACAAGGTTGTACCAATGGAATCTAGTAAGATAGGTAATCAAGATTTGTAAGGACCACATGAAGTCCACATGTTGTAATGTGACACTTAAATTATTACAAATTTGGCACATTTTATCACTTTCTCACACACAAAGTCACATAATTTCATCTCGAATTATGGAGGTTGAAGTAGGTCTCCTCCAAAGGGATTCTGAAACGTCCCACTATTTCTTGAAAAAATTATCCACACCCACTTAATTCAAACGAGATTGGTTCACACCCCCAATCTCTCAACCAACCAAATCTAAATTTTTTCTCAAAACTTACTAAGTTTTCCTCCACGGGAGGTACCAAAATAAATATTTTAGTCTAGGTAGGATCTCGGGGGTAGGCATCCAGATAACCCCCCGTTATCTGGTTCTCACATCTTCAAACATTAGAAGTTGACATATATGGAACTTTAAAATCCTCCAAGTAAAGTGTTCCTAACACCATAAGGCAGGGAGATACCCATGAAGGGTTGAAGGAAAAGGTCTGGTTGTTCTGTGCGCCCCCCCTTGAGGCACCCACCTCTTGGAAGGGATCCAACCCGTGACCCATTTATGAGGCCAAAAATCTAAATGTTGCACTTTGACCGAGGTACCTAGTGGCCAAATTTTAGAACATCTACCCTGGTGGAAATTGTGGGCTGCAGTTGCACCTTGATCAAATTTTGTGTGGCTATTGGGAAATATCACCAAATCTTTCGGGATATGCACCCTCTACCCCTCATTATAACTGATTATTTCATCCTTCACTAGTTTCTCTTCCGGTGGCTTCAGACCCCACTGTTGAGTACTATTGGAAGGTCCAGTTCTATTTGATAGGAAGGACGTTACATCATTTTAGGACACGATAATTTGTTTTCTTTGTTCTCCCATGTGAGAAAAGTCCACCTACCCACATGTATGCTTCTTTTTCAATTAATTTATGTATGATGCTCATGTGATTACATATGATTGTGAGATATATTGTGAAGGTCCAAATTATACAAGTCTCTTGTTCATTTATTTATCTCATCACCATTTGCACACATTCACTTTGCTAGTCGGACATCATAGGGGACCCACAAAATCCTTGTCATTCCAGTCGCTTGCAAAATCTCCCTCCTATCTTAGGAGAAGTGCCTAATCTCGCCAACTCACCGGCTCAACCATATCACACCCCTGTGAGTGCTACCATTTTGGGACCATATTTTCTTGGTTCCACTTTACTTGGGTCCAATTCCCAAAACCAACCATCCACCAGTTCTCCTTCACAAGGAGGCAGGGGTCAAACTTCTTCTCAAGGAGGAAGTACAACCCCACCCAACTCCCCTCAAGGATCAGGTATACATCCTGCTCATACCATGGCTGGAACTAATCCTCCATCGCCACTCCACATGTCATATTTGGCCTCCCTCAACATAACTGATTTGAGTAAGCTCATGAATGACCCTATATTGCATGACCCCACATGGCCCGCTATGCCTACCAAACTACCTTCAGACATTCCCAAGTTTGAAGGAAAGGCGGGAGAATATCCTACTAACCATATCATGACCTTCCAATTATGGTTCTCTTCAAACATCATCATGGACGACTCTATTCATTTAAGGTTATTTCAGCGCACACTCATAGGTCCATCAACCAAGTGGTATGTGGATGAAAAATCAAGGTCCCATGTGAATTTTGAATCATTGGCCAAAACATTTTTGACCTTATTCCAACTACTATTTTGTCATGACAATGGTCTAGAACTACTCTTTGAGTGTAAACAATCATCAGCCACACACATCACTGACCACATTCACGAATGACATCGGCGACGCAATTTATGCAAAGCTGAAACCACCAAAGAACAATGCCTCGATTTGTTTATCTGATCACTCATCTCTATCCTCGCCAAGTATGTGGCCTCCACCTTCCCCCAAACTGAAGAGTAAGCCATTAGTAAGGCTCAACAATATGACCTAATTTATACACAGTCGGGATACTTATACACAATACTAATTGACGCCCCGAGACCTGTACCATTCGGCCAAGACAAACCTAGGATGTCTCACTTAGCGGATGGATTGATTGGTACCACAACACATCACAATCCATACATCCAACCACCATCCATGTATGGTACACCCCAATATCCACTGATGTATGGAGGACCCCCTTATTACCCTACCCCCCTTTATCAGGGACCATACCCTGTTGTCCTGCCTCCACCCATGAGTGGAATCATGTCGGTACCCATGATGCGCCCGATTGTTCAACCAAGTTCTAGTACCCCCTCTACCTTAGATTATAACCTAGGTACTAGTGAAAGAAATACGCCTTCCTATGCACCATACAGATCATTGCCACAAAATAATCCATATTTTCCATTTCCTGGTCCTCCACAACCCATTTCTCCTCCACAAGGACAACCACACACTGGGGTTAACTTTGTTTAGCCCTCTCCCATTAAAAAATTTCAAAATTTTGAACAAATGAATATGGAAAATCTGGCCCGTCAGCCAAATAATGCCAAAAAGAAAGGAAAAAACCGAAACAATAATAACCCAGGACCAGGGGAAAATCACCCCCAACAAAACCCACATGTTGGGGGCAACCAGAACCAGGGTAACCAAGACCCCCAAGGGGGAAATAACAACAAACTCCAAGGGAGGAACAACAACAAAAACCTCCAGAAAAAATTCCCTTGTTCTATTTGCAGTGAGCATGGTCATTATAATCACCATTTCCCCCAAATTACTAACTTCAAACAACTGAAGGATTCCATGAACACGCTATGTCCTCTAGTTCCACGTGCCCCTCAGTAGGCCCCACAATAGTATTTTCAACAACCACCCTCGACAGTGTTGCAAAACCCTATTCCACACCAAGGGGTGATGAATACATAGCAAGAGATGCATCCTGATCCACTATAGACGGGACGATATCAAAACCCTGGGAATCCGATGGATCACAATATACTCCTCACTAGCAAAGAAAAAATTCTTCTACAAACGCACAATCGTCAATACACTGCACCCCCTAAATATACTCCCACCACTTCAGAAGTAGCTCCATCTATAGTCGAACAACCGTTGAGGATTCCATGCCGTAACATTGAACCCCCCATTCGCATGCATCGCATCCCATTACGATGGAATGTCAACAACCCTTAGGCTAGGGAAACACACAATTATAGTCTGGTCAATGACTTGGCGCATTCTCCTGCAGCCATGTCAGTATTGGAGGTCCTCCAAACTTGTCCAACTCAACGTAAATCCTTACTTTTTGCCTTGAGGGCATTCGACCCAGCTAATAATTGACTCATCACATTTGATCTAGATTGTGGGGAACCTTGTCTCCCCGCTTTGGTAGCTTTCCAGATACCGGTCAAAATTCAGAACATGACGGTTCATCAATGTATCATTAATGAAGGTGCATCCACATGCATCATGTCCAAAACTGTATGGTAGAAACTTGGCTCCCCTGAGCTAATACCATTCTCCATCACTTTGAGAGATTAGAACAACTGACCATCTTCTCCTGAAGGTCTCTTTCAAAATGTCCCCATTGAACTCGAGGGAAAAACCAACCTTATCGACATTGAGGTTATCAATGCCCTGCTTGATTACAACATCTTGTTTGGGCATAGCTACATGTAAGCTATGAAGGTAGTGGCCTCTTTTGTTTTTCGAACGATGATGTTCCCCCACAACGGGAAAATCATCACCATCGACCAAGTTTCACATTATGAGCCTAACCACTCCTCCAACATCGATAACATCCTACCTCTTGTCCACACTAGTTCTGACGCATACCCACTCATGGATATGGCCCCCTGAATTTTCAAAGACCCATCCTTTCTGGGGGCATACCATGGAGCACCACCGCTCATACATCCCTCAGCACAAGTGTGTGTCATCTCTTCCAATGGAATTGAGACTGGAGATACCATTCCTCCAACCGAGGTTTCTCCACTCCCTGACGTCCCACTAGTAGAATAAATCCTACATCATGAAACCCTTGATAACCATATGACACCACTTATCCCCGATTTCACCCTCCCCTAGGGTCAAATCTCGGCTTGGGAGACAGTCCCCCAAGACATTACTCAAATTACCTTCTTCTACCCCCCACTGGGAGTACAAGATTTCTAGGTATCCGCAATGCTTACCCTTCCCAACATGGTTCTCACCATTCTAGTATGGTATCTACACCCACCTGCGATGGTTCCTCAACCATCCCTCCCTCCCAAAACATAGGGAATCCTGATGCAGATTCCAATACTAACTCCGACCATACCACCCTCACCCCCACTTACCAGCACCACTACTATGGCTTGGGGAATACGGAAGAAGAAAGAGCCCACCTCTCCACTTCCCCCCCGAGTTCAACCTCCTTCCGCACTATGTGAGAGAGAGGAATACCCCACCAATAGATGTCCCTCTCTCCTCGAGTTACGCAATTTGATTCAACTCCCTCGAGAAACCACATTGCTCGTCGCTTCACCAAGCACATCTAGTACTACCACCACATCCCTTTCTACATGAAGCAAAGGGATGCAAACCAAATTTTCATGTGCCATCTATTAATAATATGGCCACTACACTCATCATTTCCCTGCGTTACCCCAGTTTCGACAGACACTCACGGTAGTACGCCAAATCTTTCAGCAAGACCCTCCTCCACCCACGTCATCAAGTAATCACATCAATGACATCCATTAAGTCATGACCTCATTCAATGAATAGATGAGGTTCCCTTTCTCTCTTTGTAACTCAATTGATCATTTCACATACCAGTGTCCTACGATCATTGAATATAGGCGTCATCAAATGGCCCTTATTCAAAATCCTCCAACCACCTCACTTCCCATGATGCAAGTGATTCGCCCTATTCCTTCTCTAGATACCGTCCACATCACCTCCCCTAAACCTGAGTCACTTCCCACCCCTCCATGGTTCATGGATAGACTGTCTGAGGATTTTCCCCCAAATCCACCCAATTCTCTGGTTCATTTCCCTCAGGAAATCTTACCCCCGATCACAGTTTACAACCCACAGTGTCTAGACATTTGGTTTATGTCAAGCACACCATCACACCATAGTTGTGATACCTCCTCTATGTCTTCCCCACCTTAAGACAATAACACAGTGACTGTCACCAATGTTACTTCCTCGGATCCCCTATATTCTCACATTTTCCACTGCGACGAAGATATCCTAGAGGAACTAACTACCCCCAATTTCCCTTGGAATGCACTCTATCATTGAGTGCTCTTTCTCTCAAAGGAAGCCTTCAACCCTCCTAGCCAAGCCTCCATATGTGCAATCGAAACAAAATATTTTATTCCATTAGGGCATATAGACTGGTTCAACAACCCTATCCCCGCCCCCCATGATTTTGAAGAAGGCAACATGGCCAATATTTCCCCCACTGTCAAAATTGACATTTCCATCAAACTAGGAATCATAGAAGAAATCACCATTGGTGCTGCATGCTCCCCCGAGGAGCTCATATGACGCAGTCGCACCCTCGGGCACGTCCGCTTTCACAGGATATTCTCCTCTTCTCGGCCCAAAGAACTTCTAAGGTTCTTCTATTTCCCTATCGGGAAATCTGTGCCCACAGGTTCTCTTCATGCGATCCCCCTTTCCTTAATTTACCGGGAAATCGAAACTCGTGACTTCACGAGTTCAAAGGTTGAGCACTGGGTTCTCGAATCCCCGAGATCCGATGGCCAGTCAATCACTGACTTTCTCTCTCTCCACTATCGGGACTTCGGCTCTATCGCAACTTCGCTACTCGCGACACCAAACACTCGGTTTTCCAACGCCTGATACCCGATGCACCGAAATGCCAATGCACATGTGAGTTGACCTTTCAATGGTCCCTTATCTCGTCGGGACTTTGGACTTCGCGGGATCGCGAATCCTAACACCAATATTTCGGGACTTCTCGCGGTGAGATCCCGATGACTTTGTGCCACCTGTACTCCACTAAGCCTGCTGTGGCCCACACACTATTCCTTAACATTCCGGAACATCGCGTATCGCAATATCGTGACTTCCGTTGCTACAACTTGGAGCTTCGACTTGCGAACTCCCGATACATGATATTACGTGTAGATCTGATGGTCCTCGTGACTTGGATCAACGACTCCTGCCCTCCTGAGCTTCGAATCCTCTTCCACACCTGCACTGTAACCTCCTTGCACCTCCGCAAGATCCAACGGCCCTCGGAAATTCACAAAATCTCCTCGGAGAAATTCGTCCGTCCGTTCTTCCTTTGGTGAGTCTGCGAAATGACTGCGTTCCTCTCCACGAGACTCGTTCACTTGTTCGCAAACCTGCGACACTTTCCTCAGACTTTCAATAATAGCTTCCTGCACTTATCCTTCAATGGATTCGAAGGCCTAGTCCTCCTGAGCTATTCCCACGACTCGCAAGTCCTCTGAGAAATTCTTGCATGCACTCCTTGCGGCAACCCTTCAACCTCAACTGAGTGTTAAAGTCTCTCGACTCTGTGCACACCTGTGGCAACAGTCCTTCAATACTCTCGCTCAGAATTGCAACTATGAGACTTAGCTTAGCCTGCGCACTCCTTGCACGACTCTTGTGCCCAACTGCACCTTTTGAGGAAATGAGAACAAAGTTATCCCTAATTGAACCCTTCTGTCGACGCACTCCTTGCGGACAAATTCGACTACACTCCTTGCAGGAATCCTCTGGCTCAAATAGAGAAACAATTGAAACTCATTCCATATTCCCCTCAGACTTCAATTCAAACATGAAATCACATACACAACATATAAAAGAAAATGTATAACAAGAAGTAAACATCCATGAGCATAACAACACTGCACAGAGAAACAACACAAACCATGAATTTGAATCAAAGCTTTCTTCTATTAATTCAAATGTCTGTACATGGATGTTTTTCATACAATTATCTACGTTCTCTTCTGCTTCCTCAAATGTTCAAGCTAATGTTACAATGATACAATGAGGGTGTCTATATCCGTTTTCCCTCTTGGACTCTAAAGCTATCAAATCTAGAATTAAATTCCTATCTAACTGCATTAACTATATTAAATGCCGACTATCTACCTAAGGACGAGAGCTATCCGTGCAAGGTCCATTACAATGTACAAGTGCGCCTCATCTTAAATGACACATTTAAGATCGCGCAAGAACTTCTAAGTGAAATTCAAAAAGAAATTGTGCTGGCTTGTCTAGCTGTCCTCCACTTCCGCGTTGGCTCGCTTGTTGTGCTGGCGATGCTCCTGCATCATACTCCTCGGCTTGAAAATTTTCATGGGCTCCTGTCCATGAGCTCCTGTACGGTCTGTCCATGCTTCTGTATCACTGCTTCGCTCTCCCAGCTGGCATCTTCCACTGGATGGTTCTTCCACTTAACCAGATACTCATAATACTCTTTTCTTCTGGTCTTCTTACCCACTCTCTTGTCCAGTATGCATTCCATTTGTGGCTTCTCTACAAGTGGCATCTGTTTCATCCACTGGATCACTAATTCATCATCTCTAGTCTCTGCTTCCCCAGCTCTGTATGGGTATAAATCTGCGATATTGAATATCGGAGATATTCTGATGCCATCCGACAACTGAATCTCATAAGCATTTTCTCCGAATTTTCTCAAGACCTTGCATGGCCCGATTTTCTTCATCTTCAGCTTATTGTATGTTCCCCTCAAGAACCTTTCTTTTCTCAAGTGTTCCAGAACTAGATCACCAACTTCAAACTGAAGTTGTCTCTTCCGCTGGTCTTCTTTGCACTTATATTCCTGATTCGATTTCAGCAACCGCTCCTTCACCCTGTGGTGAAGTTCTTTCATCACCTCAGCAAACTCTTCTACACTAGCGCTGCTAGTAGCAGTCTGTTCTGAATCTTGCAATTCAGAAACTCCTCTCGGATGCATCCCATATACAACCTAAAATGGACTCTTCCCTGTGCTCCGATTCACTGAATCATTGTATGCGAACTCTGCTTGCGGCAATATATGGTCCCAACTGTTGTGGTGCTCCGTCACCAAGCTTCTCAGCAAGTCTCCCAGACTTCTGTTGACCACCTCTGTTTTTCCATCTGTCTGAGGATGATAAGCCGAACTAAACACCAAGTTAGTCCCCAACTTTTTCCATAAGGTCCTCCAAAAATTCCCTATGAATTTAGTGTCTCTGTCCGAAACTATGCTTTTCGGCAACCCATGAAGTCGAATGACCTCTTTGAAAAATAGATTTGCGATGTGAGTCTCATCGCTGGTCTTCTGGCATGGAATGAAGTGTGCCATCTTAGAAAACCTGTCCACGACCACAAAGATTGAATCAACACCTCTTTTCGTGGTAGCCCCAATACGAAATCCATGCTTATCGCCTCCCATGGTCTCTTTGGTATGGGCAATGGCTGATAAAATCCTGCATTCTGCTTTCTCCCCTTCGAATGCTGGCAAACTCTACATCTGTCAACGAACCTCTTGACATATTATCGCATCCCTGGCCAAAAATATGATTCGCTCAGCTTCGCGAATGTTTTTTCATGGCCAAAATGTCCTGCTAATCCACCATTGTGTTTCTCTTTCAACAAGTTCTCCCTCATGGAGCATTTCGGAATACACAGTTGATTGCTTCTGAACAGAAATCCTTCCTGGATCATGTAATCTATCCATGGGATTCTATCTCTGAGAACTGGATTCTCAGTTGCTTCATATGCTTCTGCAAAATCTGCATCACCTGCATACATGTCCCTGAGATTTTCAAAACCCAATGTTTTGACTCGGAATTCCTGCAACAACAAACACTTCCTGCTCAAAGCATCATCCACTTTGTTAGCAGTACCCAAAATATTCTTAATCACAAATGTGAAATTCTGCATATACTCTACCCATTTTGCATGTTTCTAATTCAACTTCTCCTGTTGAGTCACAAACTGTAAAGCATGATTATCACTATACAATACAAATTCCTTTGGTATCAAGTAATACCTCCACTTCTTCAGTGCCTGTATGACAACATAAAATTATTTATCATATGTGGAGTATTTCAGTTTTGCCTCATCCAGCTTCTCACTGAAATATGCAATCGGCATGTCTTCCTGACTCAAGACCGCTCCTATGGAAAAACCACTTGCATCACATTTCACCTGAAATGTCTTCAGGAAATCCGGCAACACCAAAACTGGTTGTTCCGTGATCTTCCGCTTCAACAGATTGAAGCTCTTCTCAGCCTCTACTGTCCAATGAAAAGACTTATTCCATTTCTTCACTGTATCCATCATCGCTGCACTAATTCCACTGAAATTCCTGATGAATTTCCGGTAGAAACTAGCTAAACCATGAAAACTTCTCACCTCGAAAACATTTCTCGGTGATGGCCAATTCTTGATCACTTCTACGTTATTCGGATCCATCCTCAACTCATTAGTTGAAATAACAAAACCCAAGTAAATGATCTCTATCTTCATAAATGAGGACTTCTTCATATTAATCAACAACTTCTCCTGCTGTAGCTTCCGCATCACTGTAGCCAAATGTTGTAAGTGCTCTGCCACTGACTTACTGTAAATCAGTATGTCATCCAGATACACAATGAAGAACTTTCCGATGAATTTCCTCAGGACTTCATTCATGAACCTCATAAAGGTACTTGGTGCATTCGTCAAGCCAAATTGCATGACTAGCCATTCATACAGTCCTTCATTTTTCTTGAAGGTTGTCTTCCATTCATCGCCTTCCCTCATGCGAATCTGGTGATATCCGCTTTTCAAATCTATCTTTGAAAAATACTTGGCCCCACTCAGGAAATCCATCATATCATCCATCCTCGGCAATGGGAACCTGTACCTAATGGTTATTTTGTTGATCGCTCTTGAGTCGGTGCACATCCTCCAGCCTCCGTCTTTCTTCGGACTGAATACTGTTGGAACAACACATGGACTCAAACTTTCCCTGACCAATCCTTTGTCCATCAAATCCTGGACCTGCTTCTTGACCTCTTCATTTTCCTGCGGCGTCAACCTGTACGCAGCTTTATTCGGTAAACTGGCTCCTGGTATGAGGTCAATATGATGACTCACACTCCTCATTGGTGGCAACGAACGAGGTAATTCGTCCACTATGATATCAGCGAACTCTTCCAGCAGTTCCTGAACCTCATCTAGTAAGTCATCCACTCTCGTGCTAGTCAAAACAATTCTTGGTTTTCTGACCACAAAGAATTGTGGATCTTCCTTCTTCTTAACCTCTGTAAGAAGTTCCTTCCCACTCATGAGAAGTACTGTGTTTCTTACTTCTGGCTTCACCTCCTTATCCTTTATCGGAAGCAACATATGGGTTCTCCCATTCTTCTCCAGGGTATATGTGTTCATTCTCCCATCATGAATCACATTTCTGTCATATTGCCATGGTCTAACTAGCAATAGATGACATACATCCATGGGAATAACATCACATAAGATCTTATCATTATACCCTCCTATCTTGAATTCGACCAAGCATTGTTTTGTAACAGTTACCTGGTGTCTTTTCTGTAGCCACGAAACTCTGTATAGGCTTGGATGATCAGTCGTCTCTAGCTCCAGTTTCTCCACCATCTCTGTGGATACGAGATTATCCATGCTACCACTGTCAACAATGACCTTGCACACCCTATCCTTGGTCTTGCAAGCTGTTCTGAAAAGTCTGTTCCTTTGAACTGAACTCTCTACCTCTTTCTCGGGTGTCAAAAGGACTTTTCGCATCATAAGCGATCTTTCGCCTTCAGCGTCTTCTGCCTCAACATCACGCCTCTGCGCTTCGGTGATGTGAGCTTCGCCAATGTCCTTCTTTTTCTTTGGGCATTCGTATGACTTGTGCCCATTCTTCCCACATGTGAAGCATGTGATTACTCCGCCTTGGCCTCTTCCTCTACCTCTAGTATGAGGAAAAGTATTTCCATCAGCATATCCTCCGCTCTGCTCTGTATGCTGCCCTCTCTATGAGGTTCCACCTCTTTCAACTTTACCCTAAGGTTTCTTCCATTCCTCCTTGGGCTTCTGGTATTTATCCTAGGCAACTGTCTTGCCTCTGGGTTGACTTCTGCCTCGGCCCCTCTGACCTTGCTTACGTCTCAGCTTCTCCTCAGCTTTCAGAGCCAATTGGTAAGCATCTTCCACAGTTCGAATGGTTAGCATGCTCAATTCATCCTGAATGTCGTATCTCATACCATTCAGATATCTAGCAACATTCTCATCATCACTTTCCCGATGACCTGCTCTGATGTTCAGTCGATAGAATTCCTCAGTGTATTCTTTCACTGTCATCAGCTTCTATCTCAGGTTCTGCATCCTCCTGAACAGAGTGATTTGGTAATCTCTTGGGATGAATTTCGCTTTCATCTTCGCGATCATCCGATCCCAGCTCTTGATCTTCTGCTTGCCTTTGCAGCGTCTATCAGCTTGTAGCTCGTCCCACCATGTTGTTGCATGTCCCTTCAAGCGCGTAACAACATGCTTGACTTTCTTATCCTCTTCGACATCTTCATAGTCGAAGTAGGTATCCAGAGCTCTAATCCAATCTAGTAGCTCTTTTGCATCCAGATTTCCCTCATAAACTGGAATGTCCATTTTTGCCTTTGCACCCATCCTGGCAATGGCTTTGATCAAACGCTCGGTTGATGCATCTTCAGCTGCAACTTCCTCGTTGCGCTCAGCCTCAATCTCTCTCTCAGAATCGCTGAGATCCCCTGCACTAGCTGTGCATCTCTGCGCTGTCTCCATGTCTTCGAGTCTTGCTCAAAGATCACGCATTTGCCTTTCCATCTCTGGATTTTCTACTTTCCTGCCTCTTCTTCTCACCTCCCTATCTTCTGGATCAGGTGACTGCCTTTCTCTCCTCGGCGGCATGGTGAATTTCCTTCTTCTCCACTTCAGAAAGCAAAGAGATATTCCCACTCTGATACCACAACTGACGCAGTCGCACCCTCGAGAACGTCCGCTTTCACATGATCTTCTCCTCTTCTCAGCCCAAAGAAATTCTAAGGTTCTTCTATTTCCCTATCGGGAAATCTGCACCCACAGGTTCTCTTCATGTGATCCCCCTTTCCTTAATTTACTGGGAAATCGGAACTCGTGACTTCGCGAGTTCAAAGGTTGAGCACTGGGTTCTCGAATCCCCAAGACCCAATGACCAGTCAATCGCTGACTTTCTCTCTCTCCACTATCGGGAATTCGGCTCTATCGCGACTTCGCTACTTGCGACACCAAACACTCAGTTTTCCAACGCCCGATACCCGATGCGCTGAAACGCCGATGCACACGTGAGTTGACCTTTCAACTGTCCCTTATCTCGTCGGGACTTCAGACTTCGCGGTATCGCGAATCCTAACACCAATATTTCGGGACTTCTCGCAGCGAGATCCCGATGACTTCGTGCCACCTGTACTCCACTAAGCCTGCTGTGGCCCACACGCTATTCCTTAACCTTCTGGAACATCGCGTATCGCAATATCGCGAATTCCGTTGCTACAACTTGGAGCTTCGACTTGAGAACTCCCGATACACGATATTACGTGTAGATCTGACGGTCCTCGTGACTCAGATCGATGGCTCCTGCCCTCCTGAGCTTCGAATCCTCTTCCACACCTGCACTGTAACCTCCTTGCACCTCCGCAAGATCCAATGACCCTCGGAACTTCACGAAATCTCCTCAGAGAAATTCATCGATCCATTCTTCCTTTGGTGAGTCTGCGAAATGATTGCGTTCCTCTCCATGAGACTCGTTCACTTGTTCGCAAAACTGCGACGCTTTCCTCAGACTTTCAATAATAGCTTCCCTACACTTATCCTTCAATGGATTCGAAGGCCTACTCCTCCTGATCTATTCCCACGACTCGCAAGTCCTCTGAGAACTTTTTGCATGCACTCCTTGTGGAAACCCTTCAACCTCGACTGAGTGTTAAAGTCTCTCGACTCTGCACACACCTGCGACAACAGTCCTTCAATACTCTCGCTCAGAATTGCACCTCTGAGACTTAGCTTAGCTTGCGCACTCCTTTCACGACTCTTGTGCCCAACTGCACCTTTTGAGGAAATGAGAACAAAGTTATCCCTAATTGAACCCTTCTGTCGACGCACTCCTTGCGGACAAATTCGACTGCACTCCTTGCAGGAATCCTCTAGCTCAAATAGAGAAACAATTGAAACTCATTCCATCTTCCCCTCAGACTTCAATTCAAACATGAAATCACATACATAGCATATAAAAGCAAATGTATAACAGGATGTAAACATCCATGAGCATAACAACACTGCACAGAGAAACAACACAAACCATGAATTTGAATCAAAGATTTCTTCTATTAATTCAAATGTCTGTACATGGATGTTTTTCATACAATTCTCTGCGTGCTCTTCTGCTTCCTCAAATGTTCAAGCTAATGTTACAATGATACTATGAGGGTGTCTATATCCATTTTCCCTCTTGGAATCTAAAGATATCAAATCTAGAATTAAATTCCTATCTAACTGCATTAACTATATTAAATGCTGACTATCTACCTAAGGACGAGAGATATCCGCTCAAGGTCCATTACAATATACAAGTGCGCCTCATCTTAAATGACACATTTAAGATCGTGCAACAACTTCTAAGTGAAATTCAAAAAGAAATTGTGTTGGCTTGTCCAGCTGTCCTTCGCTTCCATGCTAGCTCGCTTGATGTGCTGGCGATGCTCCTGCATCATCATAGCTTACAAATATCTCTTTCAGGAATACTAGGATATTTTTTCCTGGTCATATACAAAGATGCCCGGCCTCGATCCTTCTGTCGTCGAACATCGCATTGACACATGGTTGGATTTCACCCTTGTACGTCAAAATAAATGCCCACTGCACCCATCCAAAGTAGTGGCTATCAAATCCGAAATTGACAAACTATGCACTGTCAGGTTCATATACCTCATCGCATACACATCATGGGTATCCAACCCCATCCCCATTAACAAAAAATAGGGCACTATTCGCGTCTGCACTGAATTTCATGATCTCAATCATGCTTGTGCCAAAGACAACTTCCCCACACCTTTCATTGACCAAATTATCGACAACTGTGTCAGCCACGAGGCCCTATCCTTCATGGACAGGTTCTCTAGCTACAATCAAATCCAAATCCACCCAGCAGATCAGTACAAGACCGCATTTACCACCCCATGGGGCACTTTTGTTTATCGTGTCATGCCTTTTGGACTAAAAAACGTAGGTGTGACGTTCCAACGGGCTATGAATTATGTTTTCCATGATCTCGCTCACATCATTCTCGCTTAATTTGACGACCTCACCGCTCGCTCCAAGAAATGAACTTAACATCTAGATGACTTACGGGTCATTTTTCAACGATGTCGACAGTACAATATCTGCTTAAACCCCCTCAAGTGTTTGTTTTACATCACCATAGGACGCCTCCTTGGGTTCATCGTCTCCCAACATGGCATCACTGTGGACCCCCTCAAGTTCCAAGTTATCACATAAATTCTGCCACTGAGGAATTTGCGCCAACTGCAGATCCTACAAGGCAAAGCCAAATTCCTACGCCGCTTTGTCCCAGATTATGCCACTCATGCACATGGTTTTCTTCGCTTACTACGTCATGATATCCCCTTTATATGGAATGAACATCCCAAACTAATTTTGATGATTTAAAAACAGTGCTATCCAATGCCCCTTTGATTAGTCCTCCCAACTATGATCATGACTACATCCTCTATCTTTCGGCTTCAGCCGTTTCCGTAGCAGAAGTTCTCATCCAACTAGGGGATGATAACCGTGAGAATTTTATTTACTACATTAGTAAAAACCTTTCAGGACCACCCCTAAAGTATAATCATGAAGAGAAACTCACCCTCATAGTTGTCCTCGTAGTCCAGAAACTGTGTCATTATATCTTGCTTCGCACTACGAAAGTCGTGGCAGATTCCAACCCCATGCAATACTTGCTTAGTCAATGGAAAATTAATGGTATATTTTCTTGGTGGATCATCATTCTTCAGGAATACGACCTATATTTTTCAACTCCCAAAAGAAAGAAAGCACTTGTCCTCGCCGAAATCATCATGGCATTCCCCTCCAAAACTACAAGCTCACCCATCAACATGGATTTTCCCGATGAACACCTCTTCTACATCCCCTTGAATGACCCCTGGTATGGCGACCTCCTCATATATCTTCAGACACAGAAGTTTTGTACTCATCTCTCATGAGACAATCATCAACGCATTCACCACTAGGCCCCTCGCTACCTCCTCATTGGTGGCATTTTGTATTGACTTAGGGTCAACACCATACTCCTTCGATGTTTGACCATCGACGAAGCCGACAGAGTCTTAAATGATTTCCATACTGGCGCTTGCGGTGGCCACCTCTCAAGTATGTCCACCACCCAAAAAATCATTCGAGTTAGATACTTCTGGCCCACATTGTTTCATGATTGCATCCATGTTGTCAAGTGATGTGACAAATGCCAGCTTTATGCAAACAAAGAACGAGCCCCACCTGATATTCTACATCCAGTCATCACTATTGGCCCCTTCTTCAAATGGGGCATCGACTTCATGACTTGCAATCCTCCATCTAGAAATGGACACAAGTACATCGTCGTGGCAATATATTACTTTACCAAATGGGTCGAAGCTATGCCTACCTTCAACAACACCGCTGACACAACAACACATTTTTTCTTCAACCATGTAATTACCTTCTTCGTAGTCCCACTACAGTTAGTCTCCGATCACGGTAAACACTTTGAGAATGAGATCTTCATTGAACTCTCCTCAAGGTTAGGCTTCTCCCATGAGTCTGCCTCCCCATACTACCCTTAGTCCAATAGATAGGTCAAGGATGTCAACAAAGTCCTCAAAACCATGTTGCAACGCACTGTCAAAAAACATAAGACCAATTGGCATCATATGTGGTTTTAAACATTATGGGCTTATCGCACGATAGTAAAAATTGCCATCGGTTTTACACTGTTTCATCTCGTCCATGGGATTGGAACCACCCTCCCCATCGAGTGTGAAATTCCCACTTTGCGCACCGCCATCGAGGTATTACCTAACACTGCTCCAATGGAGCAGAGCTTACTAAACTTAGAATCATTGCATTCATATCATCGATCTTCCTTACAAAACAATGAGGCAGGCAGCTAAGAAACGGTCGAAGGCCACCTTTGACCTCCATGTCAACCTTTGCTCATTTAATGAAGGAGATCTCATCCTAGACTACAATATCGCTCAGAATACTCTTGATCATGGGAAATTTGAGTCATTATGGCATGGACCCTACATCATCCAACACTTCCTCACTAAAGGTGCATACATCCTGGCCTCTCCAGAAGGATATTCTCTCAAAGAACCCATCAATGAGTTGTGCTTAAATAAGTTTTACACCTAATCGTAGTCATTCTACACTAAGATTTTTCTTTTTGTACACATTTGTAGATTTTTTAGTATTCTTTTGTTCCCTCCACACCTCATGTCTGATCTACCATTCGTGTTATTGACAAATGACTCCTCCATTGACCTACCACATTGGTTACACTGACGACACTAGCTATTGGACACATAATATCGCTTCAGCCGCTTTTTCCCTCTACACCCCCTCACATGAGCTACTCCACTCTAGCGGAATATGTTTGGGCTCAACAACCAACAATCAAGTAGAATACATAGTTGTCATTGGCCTCCTCGTCGAGTCTAGTCACCACCACATTCACCACCTTAGCTTCTTATTAGATTCTCATCTCATCGTCCTGCAGCTCAACAATGTGTACCATGTCCACGGTCCTTGCCTCTTTCACAAATACTTGCAAGTTAGACTCTTATCTCGCAACTTTGATTCCATTACATTTACACATATTCCACGACAATTTAATCAAACAAAAAATAATATTAGATTGGCATTTATCACATCAAGACATCATCACACATACATAGAGCATCAAAATTCTGTCACAACATATAGATTCGACATCATAACCACATAACAACAAAAATCATCACTCTTAAGCATCACAGAGATCCCAAAACATGTATATATATATATATATATATAATGATCAATGTATCATCAATGTTTACAAAATGGTACAAAATGTATGTCACCCGTAGGCAAATGAGCCCCCCTCACCCCTATGGGTACAAAATAGGTGTCACACTACCCTATACAAAATGGGAATGAAGGCCTATATAAATAAAAAAATACTACAACATAGCACTCATGGTTCCTCCATAACGCCACCACCAGGTCCTCTATCTATAGGAGGTGCCCCACTAGCGGGGGGTCGTCTAGGTATGGGGGGCACTCGTCTAGTCATCGCTTCCCCCACTACAGCTACTTTGCATATTAGGGTCCGCAAATATATAGGGCCACCCCCACACTATTCCAGGACTCTCTCTTCCTAGATATGGGACCACATACACTCGATCACACTCTGTAATACCACCTCCAACTGGTGGCATAAATCCTCTAAATCCCCACCAGCCTCTCCCTGAGGCGCATGTGATGTAATTTCACTTATATCATCAAATATGCACCTCTGAATGACTCTCGCCTCATCAACTAGCCTCTCTCCAGCCTCGTCCCTCTGACGTCTCTCTCCCGTGTGTGGCTCTACTCGTGGCAGTTTCACTGGCCCCTGACGAGCCGACTCTGCAACCAACTCTGCCTCTCGGCCTTGCGGCTCCACATCTGCAAAAATACAAACAAACAATAGAATCATCATCCATCCATGTATAAACATATGATATACTATAAAAATCACAAAATATAAAGTACACCAACATACCTCTCTAGTCCCAAACCTCCCCAGGAGGAAACACCATATCCGGGTCATGCCGGAAGTCCATCCCACCATATGGGAACCATAGTATAATCTGTGGCATATGGCGCCACAAACGCTCCAAGGTAGACGTGAAATAATGGCCACCCTCTCCACCTTCATTCCATACAAAAATAGATTCCCATCGCATCATTCGTGGCTCTCGTGCCTCAGCTGTCGGTAGCAACACTCTAGGGTGCAACATGGGAATCCTCTCCAAAAACCACGCCACCAAGATTGATCCAAAGGAAAAGTCACTGGAGTTGGCAGTCTGACACAGGTTAATATACCCCATAATCTTGGCATGCAACATCAACCCCCAAGCGAAAAAATCCTCATCCAACACTCTCTGCATAATATTCAGCTAACCACCATTGATCCGCTGAGTCACTAAGGATCCATAGATCCTCAAAATCATCGTTGCGATACACTGATGAAAAAAGTTGTCCATTGCCTCAATACGGACAATCGAACCTAACATTATGTTTGGTCTCAAACAATACCTCCATGCCACGTCTACCAAGTGTAAATCCATTGGAAACTGTGGATCAACAGGTAGGGCCATTCCCTGAAAAGGGAGCCCCATCAAGAAATAGACATCCTCCATAGCCGAGAATTTCAACTGCTACCCACGTACAATGAAGCACTGCAGATCAGTTCTCCACATAGAAATAAGATACTGTAGCAAGTACTCCTACGCCCATATGAGTGGGCAGTTGAAGAACTTAAGAAACCCACAGGCTGCCAAAAGTCTCTGAATGCCCGACTCCTCTCTCACT
Source organism: Picea engelmannii (assembly GCA_009831015.1). Taxonomy (NCBI): domain Eukaryota; kingdom Viridiplantae; phylum Streptophyta; class Pinopsida; order Pinales; family Pinaceae; genus Picea; species Picea engelmannii. The sequence goes on along the minus strand of ML783391.1, from coordinate 182,819 downwards.
GCCTCCCTAAGGCACTCCCAGTATCGCTCTCTAAAATGGACTGCCATACTGAGTTGATCACCTGCATTCACACCAACAACACTTGATCAACCATCATCATCATTAAAAAATATTCAAAAAATACAAGTTTTTTTTTCAAAACCCCATCTTTGCCTCAAGTGCACGACTATCACCCCCCACGGGCGTGCACACATGTGCGAATATTCTTCGCACAGTTTCACATCAATGCCTAGTTTTCAAACAAACATATGTGCATCAATCCACATCTGTCACCCTCATAGGTGCACACCTATTATTAACATAGTTGTGCACCGATGCACAACTGTATGAGAAACAACTGCTCACAGTGCGCAACTATAATTTGAACAAGCGTGCACCCAATGCACACCTGTTTTTCCCACTCACGTGCCACCGTTCACGTATATTTTCAACATAGTTTCACATCATGCGAGGGAGAGGGAATTATACCCATGCATATCAACGTGGGTATCCTTCCTTCTCCCATGCATTGGTGGGCCCACCCCTACAAAAACCCCTAGTACGGCCACCCGTACGACCTTGCCCAGAAAACAAACCCTATCTATTATGCAGGAGGATGAGACCACTAACCTAGCTCTCACAAATCCTGGATCAGTTGACTCGCACTCCCGTAATTGTCAAATCTCCTCTAAATATTCTCATCAACTCACTATGGATGCAGGTACAAATGAGGTGGCATTATGGGCCCCACAGCTATATATCGTTTCTTTTTCCAAACTTCCACGCTCAGTTACAGGAGCTCATAGTCTCTTTTTTCCAATCCATCTTCAACCACGAGATCAGGATCCCGCCACCTACACAGTCACATTCCCTGGGTCACCATCCATACTCGGCCCTAGGGGAGAATTTTTCTCACATCACGTCTAGGTACGCATACTCATGTTCAAAATTATCAAATAGTTGTTCTATGTTGCTTATCTTCAGATATTGTTCACGTCGGGTATTCAGTTTTCATGTGTGCATGTACTTGGTCATCACTAACCAACACAACCCATTCAGGTATATGATCGACACTTGCATGTAATAATTCCCCCTGAATACCAATTGCATATCCCATTCACACCCTCTGACATTTTCCTATAGGATCCTCACATCCATATCTGTAGTACTATCACCTCGACTGCAATTTGGTACTGTCACCCAGTAGCACTCTCCCCCACATGAGTTGTCCCATTCATAGTCCCCTTTGGCACTTTGACACTCATGCTTCTTTCACCCCTTAGGTATGGGAGTCTCGATAGTATTACACATTTCCAAGAAACATCCACATACTCATTCTCCTCATTTTTCTATCTTTCCCAATGGATTCCCAAGTTATCTCATCATGGTTCTATTTTCACTGCATCTTCACAGTATTATTAACCCTCCATTTCATCCACAATTAGTTTTCCCATATGTAGATTTCCATCCATTCATTTACCTCATACAGAAGCCCACCCATGGGGCCCCCACCTTCCACTAGTTCTCCATGACACTTGTGTCCTCACAGGCCAAGCCATATTGCACTAGGGCACCCGTTTCTATATCTTTACACTCATCCCAAATTATTCCTTATTCATTTGGTAAACTGTCAAAAAGCCTTTGTTTCCAGCATTTACATAGCTTTTGTTGTTGCCCTTTGCGACCTTCTTTTTTTGGAAAACAAAACCATTTCATCCCTGGTTGGGGAATTCATTGTATTATACTCTTGTTGACATCATCCATAAACCCCGAGTATCCCACAGTCCATATACCCCTGATCTCTGAGTTTTTCCACTTTGTCACGCCTCTGGCACAATTTAACCCACGTCTAGTCGTCCCCTTGTCACTAGATCCAGTTTCACGGTTGTTTCCACTCATCCTTAACATATATCCCCAACCAAGGGAAGTCTTGAATATCACCATATCTTGACTTCGTCCATGTTCCTTATCATTTCCTGATCTTATCCAGTGGCTTTCATGAAGCCATTTTACTTCTTGGAGTCGTGTCTCCCTTTTTGTCGACATCAACATAGTTTCCAGAAGGGAGACAGTATCTTGACTCTCATTACCTGTACAATGAGGATTCTCGGATGACACAGAGAGAACCCTCATTACTCTCTATTGTTGTTTATCCCCTTAACATTCAACTTCAACACATTCTCATGTTACGGTGGGTCTTACTTCGCGGCTATTGCAATTGTTTTATACTAGTCGAAGACCTCTAAATTTTCTAGGCCATTAATGCCTACGAGTCATCGACACTTCTTATAGATGTCATTGCCTCTCTTCATAGTATTTTCACCATCCGCATTGTCATTTTCCATTATCAAACCTCCCCAGAGGGCGCTATAGTTATATACATCAACATACAACTTCAGTTATTGTCTTACACTTTTTAGTTACATTTTCGTACCTAGAGAAAGGTTCGATCCCACAGTTTCCCCTTTCCCTCCAACGGGTCGCTCTTGCAATTCCTCTTAGCACTTCTTCTTAAAATGGTACTCTTAGTAGAAGAAACATTGATTTATGTTGGCTATACGTATGCTCCTAACCTCACACATCAAGGGGCATCTGTTATCACTGAAATTTCTTCCGCAACATCTCATGAAAATGGTTACAGGAATACAACATCTCTAAACACCTACTAGTTCACCTACAGCACCAAGAAAACATTTACAAGAGGCAAAAACTATACAACTAGTCAAAAATTGACATGCGCTAAAACAATAAAGGAAGCGCACGCACAGTGCGTGGGCCAAAGAATCCCATAGAGCGCACAATGTGCCATATGCATGACTGTGTACGAGAAAAGTTATGCACACCTGTGAATGATGCATTTATGGTTCTTGTCGCCCCCTCACCCACTTCTGGACCAACTCCCAACTTGATTTGACCCTCAAATCCGAGATGAATCTGAGTGGGGGGCTAGTCAAAGACCTAAGGGTGCCCTAAAGGGCCCCTTGTTCACACTAAAGACCAGTTGGATATTACCTCAAAGGAAAGATATAAAAGGATGCCATAAATGCATTAATAATTCAAGAATCTCATTGTATTATTATTCTACCTCTATTCTCCTACAAGAAACCTCTTTTCTTCTTAGAGCATACTAGCATCATCTCATTAAGCTATTCACCTCACCTCTTGAGGGAATAAGCTTGGATTTCTTCACCATTTTCTTTCTAGTTTATCATTTGTAAGAATAGATCTCACATAGGGGACTCAAGAGCCCTCCCAAGGAGAAGAGGGGATCCATAAGTCCCCCTTTATCTATGGTGTTTTCCCACTAATATACTTCTCCATTGGTGGCATGATTATTGGTCATTTGTTTGATTGATTTTGGTTCTAATTTCCTCATGCATTTTAGTTTTTTTTCTTTAGTTATTTTCTTAGTTGTTCTTAGCTTAGTTGTTTGTTTATTTCATGTGATTGAATCATTTGATTCATACACTAACTTATTTCCTGTCTATCATACCCAACTAGACTTGCAAGTGCCCCTCTTTTTCTCATTCAAGTGACGAAAAGGACACAACAATAGTTCAACTACTTTTCTTTTGTTAATCTTATTAGCTTAACTAATTAGTTGAGACAAATAAATAATAATATATATAGATAAGGGTCTATTTAAATAATAACTAAATAGGTGGCACCCCTTGTCACTCCAATTTCCATTTTTTTAATAGTCATCAAAACATGAAGTATAATACCCCAAATGTTTAATTCAGACATCGACTTGTAACTCCCATCCTCATATTAATAGTCAAATATTTTAATATCAAAAAAATAAAAAAAATGACTATATCCATAATAGAATTATATCCATGTTATCCAAAAACTCTGTCTAAATGTGTATTTGTTGTCCAAAATTCCTTCATATCAAATAAAAAACTGTCCTCAAAATAAAATATCATTAACAACATTAAAAACCATATTTTCTATGAGAGGCGGTTTGCCTCTTTTCACTACTGCTCTCTTTTGATCTTCCTTCTGCTTTTCCTTCTGTAGTAGCTTTAGGATGTTTGGAACCTTGAGGTTGGATTTACCTGATGACATGGGAGAAATTATCCTTGAGGTGGATATGGGAGGACACTGATTCAAAGTAATTTTCAGAAGAGTTAGGGGAATTTTCCACCTTTTTCCCTTTATCAATCTCTAGTTCAGGCATAGTGGTTTTAAGCCTTTTGATTGCATGTGAAGAATGGGCTAGTGAAACAATGCGATCAACCTGTGCATTTGTATTAAATGGTGGTGGATGAGGGGGCAATGGAAACAATACTGTAGGCCACCCATTATGATGTGCAAAAAGTTGGTGGATGATCTCTTGCCAACCATCATTGGCAGGTGGTTCTGGCTGCATAGAAATATGATGGGGAACAAAGATACCAGATAAAGTTTGGTGTGGTTGTAAAGGAGTACTTTTAGGCCTAGGTTGGATAATTCCTTGGCCAACTAGATTGAAAATCCTGGCTGGGAAAATATGATTTAGCTCTTGTGGATCAACATCAAATTGTATTGAGAATCATGGCCTTCTATGGCCTCTTTGCCAATTATTTCCTCTACCTCCTTTTACACCTATACCATTGCTTCCCCTTCTAAAGAAACTCATCCTGAAGCAATATTTCAATCAAAATATGAAAAAATTTAGCAATCCAATCGCTAATACTCTACCTAAATAAAATCATGATGTTGGATCTATCATTCACAAACAGAAGCACATGCAATCCATCCATTAACACAATTTTGTCAAATCCAATTTAATAATTAACTGCAATTGAACAGGGAATGATAGGGTGATTGGGAATATGAGGGGATTTATAATGAACAAAAAATGGTATATAGTTGAAGAGGCTTGGAGCAGGCATATAGGCGCAGGGTTTGAAATGTGGGCTGCGGGAAAAGAAAAATCCAACTTTTTCCCATCAAAGTGACAACAAGATAAAACGAACAGGCCACCCATAACTTACAAGCCATGATAAAAATAAGACTACACATCCTCTAGGGTAAGGGTGCTACATAGTAGTCACAAAATATAACTATATATTTTATTTTATAGAGGAAACCCTAAAAAAATAATCATATGAAATGAGTGAAACCAAATCATCTTCACCCACAACTATTTTCCAACTACCACATCATAGTAATATCACTTTCCCCTAGGCATATACAACCACATATTTCAAACATAATAGAATGTTGAATGTTATTTCCAGTTTTAAACATTTAAATGCCAACAGGAGAAACCCAATTCAAGATTTGAGTTACACAACCAAAATGCCCACAAAAAATCCGTAAAAACAACTTCGGAAAACAAACACATTCTGCATGAAAACTATAAGAGCCAACATAATAATTTTACTTGGAGCAGATCTAACCATCATGAATGGAGAGATACAAGTTAACATACGTATGAGAAAAATGTCAGAAAGCTTAAGAGCACAACTGAGGCACTGTTAACCAGAGTAGTCAAAGAAATGCGAGGATAAGTGGAGGTGGTAGCTTTGAGATAGGGTAAGAATGATATGCAGTAAATGCATGTCGCTTCCCCTAATTTCACATTTAATTCCATCAACCATAGAAAAAATTAGAGGGCTTCCAACTCCCAAAAACGTTGTTCCAAACATAGAATATCAACCATCATATATCCAATATCCATATACCATTTTCAAACTCAAAGTCGAATCAACCTCTCATATAAATTTCATAACAATAATATGTCCATTTAACACTTAACGCCGAAATAACATGTCCCACATTCTTTTCTAGTGGAGTATTACATTCAACATTATAATCATTTGCCCATGTATGAAAATATACCATGAGTTGCATGTGGCTTATATTTGAAACAATATATCAAAATCTAAGTGTAATAAAAGCGAACTAATATGTTTAATAAAATAAACATTCCCTCCATTTTTAAATCGAATTGCTAGCACCCTTAGCATCCATTAATTGCACATGGAAATAGATTAGGATTTCCACTTTTATTATTCGAAACTATGAATCTCTTTTTGCAAGGTAATTAACAGCGCAAATAAGAAGAGTGCTTTCTGTCATTGCTTTTATCAAGGGGTCCCACCTATATAGAATTATATATATGTGTGTGTGTGTGTGTGTGTGTATACACACACACACACACACACACACACACACACACACATATATATATATAATGCATTTCAACTTATTTGCATGCATGAACTTTATGTTGCACGTTTTTAGGTGTCAACACACTACTTTTCCTTGTTCTCTGACACACACTCCTTTTCTGGTCCCTTTTATAACTGTCTTCAATAATTGATGTGTTGTTCCCCAAAATGGCCTACACCAAAAGGCCCACAACACTCACATGTGTCTCATCATGAGCCACTCAGGAAGTGTTTGCATCTTTTAATAACTTTTCCAAATCCTGGAATATTTCTTAAATGTCTTTAGCTCAAGATTTTACTTGTGCGCTCGTCTATGCTACAGACTCCACGGTCTGCGCAATGATATGTTCCTTTAGTAAATATTAAATCTCCAAGATAATGTTTTCAATCTTCCCCTTGGCTGTATCAATATCTATGAGCATTTGTTCTATGCCTTCCTGCAGTGGATCCAATTGTGCCTACCTCGATTGCTTCTCTGTTCGTATACTTTTCAATTCTACCTGAAGTTTTTCAATTCCTGCGCACTTATCAACCTATATTGTATTTTCATCGTCTTATGTTTTTTATTCAAGTCCTACACTACAGTGTTTACTCCTTATTTCTTATCTAATTCCTGTAGTCTCTCATCCTCATGCAGATGGGTCCATAATTGCGCACTTCTATCATATAACTTTGTGATTTCTAGGATGATCTGCACATTTTTCTCCTTATGAATCGTCACCTCCTGCACCCTTTGTGATATGACTTCCAGTGGAGTGCTTGGATGTAGGAGTTCCATCAAATCTATGATGTGGATTCTATAATTCTCCATTGTATGTGTTATTTTCCCAATCTTCTCTTCAGTTGGTATGTTCCCTTTTTATGTGGTGTCAGGAATTTTTTTGAATACTTCTTCTACTCGCTTCTCTATCCAACCTGTGTGCTGCTTCGCTTCATCCCTCTCAAACTGAACCTAGTTGATTGTTATCTTCAATGTGTCACTGTTGGCCCTTGACCAAGTTTTGGGAGATCCTTGGTCAAGTTTGACCTATTCTGGGACTTCAACAACCTGTCGAAGGTAGAGCGCAAGACGAAGAAGAGATCATGGGATCTCAGCCCCTTTTTGGGTCCTTTTTGGGATTTGGGATTATGTAACGGGTATGGGGATGTCGGCCCATGGGTTTATCTATGTTTAGGCCTATTTTGTAAAGTATAAATAGATGTCTAGGCAATGTAAGGAGAGGAATATCTGTGTGATATTGGGCTAAGTGCTAAGTATGGATTGTAGATACTTTGTGCATACTGTGTGAGACTTGCAGAGCTACATGCAAGTAATTGTAAGAAGGCTTGGTGTTGTACCCTAACTCGAAGAAGGAGGATCTGGTGGAGTGCGTGCATATCTCATGTCTTCTGTGGAGTAGGATTTTGATGCTATGCTCCTGTAAGAAGTTTGACTGAAGATAATAAAGAGAAGATTTGGTGGACATATCCCCAGGGTGGGGGTGAACCATGTACATGTTGTGTTTCTATGCTTTGTGTGATGTTTTTATGTGTTTATGTATTTACTTGCTAAGTGCTTTGATATAGATAGATAGATTTGTTTATGCTTTGTGCTAACGATGTATATGGGTGTTAGATATGACCTATGTGAATGTGCTTAGTGCTTGAATCTGCTAGATCTAATCTACCTCTCTATGATAAGTGCTTAGATACATCAGATCTGGTTGAATACTGCGATGCTCTGTAATTAGGGTTTTTCTGCGTTGTTACTGAGAACGGAATGTTGATGAATGTTTACTACTAAGTTCTCTGTTAAGTGTTAGAATCACATATTTGTGTCCCAGCTAAGGTTGCAGACATCTGAGTCCTGCAACCACCCCTTCCTCTACCTCGTGTGAGACTTCATCTACTTCGCAGGTGTTGCCGAAAGGGACGGTAGTTAGGGTTTTGTTGGTGCGTTGTTGTAGCATTGAACCCTCGGTCTGCCCCTGTGCCAACAAAACTACGATTATGGAAGAACCCCAGAAAGAATCAGAGAAATTATTGCTACATATAAAAGACACCCTGAATGACCACCAACATGTCAGCTTATCAGAGATCTTCAAAGAAAAAGCATGCATAGAAGAAAGAATAGGAGACTTCGACATTGACTGTGTTCTATATGAGGAAACAAAGGTGAATATCATGACAGAAAGACCTTGGGAAGCTATAGGAAGGCCTGCTATGATTCCTTCATTAGGAGGAATAGGACTATTCAAAGGAAAGTTGATAAACCTATGTGGAAATCTCACCCAGATACCTATGAATTCCAATGGGACTTCGATAGAGGAGGATTTCGAGATTGTTAAATTTATTGAGAAAAACGCCCCATTTACCATGTTACTAGGAAAACCAAGGAAGAAGAAGAAGTTTTAGAGCAGAAGAAGCAAGAGTTAAAATATTTCATGACTAGAAGGACCACACACTTGATTGAAGAACAAAAGAACAAATCGAAGCTATTTAACACCAGAGACTCGGATGTCGAAGTTGCAAGAACACTAGAAGACCCACAGAAGATTGAAGTACCTATTCCAGATAATGAAGAAGTATCACCCTCAAATCTTAGGAAAGAATCTCAACAACGCGAAGTAACTATGCCAAAAGCAGATAAGAATCAAAATGGAAAAAGTAATTCCGAGATGAAGATCACCGAAAAGAAGGCTAGAAAACTAAGTAAGAAGAGAGATACAATTGAAAAGTTACAGAAGGTTCCAGAGGGAACTTCGCAGAGGGAAAATTTACAAAATTGGAGCTTCGTCAGGATAACAGAAGAGTGTCACATGGCACTTTTCCAGAGCGAAGAAATATAGTCGTTGGGAACAAAATAACCATTCAGTCGATCCTCTGGATGAGTATAAAGGCATTTATGGTTTTCCACCAGACCGTTGGACCGCGTCATAACGGACAGAACAGAGTTAATGAAGGCTTCTCACCCATTGCAAGAGATTCATTTCCAAGTTATCTATTTATCCTGTCGCGCCATGCATTGAGAACACTTTTGCTGATCATGAATATGAGCCCGCAGACTCGTTGATTTTATACAGTGATCATTGCACTATTGTCCTCTATCTCATTACAGTTTCTAAGTTACTCATCAAACCCAAGATTTCAAACCCCGAGCATGTATGTAGGACGAGTTCAGCGCTGCAGAGAAAGTTGTCCAAGAGGTTCTCATCGACCTCATGACTAAATGATTAATGTTGATGTCTGGAGGTGTACAAGATTCATCGACGAGAACAGTGCAAGCCTCTTCGTCGACTGCTCATGGAGCCAGACCATCCCGACCATCAGCAGAAAAGAGAACCAAGCACAAAGACGACCTAGAAAATGCGAAGCTGATTCCAACCATATTTCCCAATTACATCCCGCCTCTAGCTGGCATGGTGAATCATGATAGTGTGCCAAGAGATTTCGAGTACACCATGGTCACTGTGTACCTCCCGAAGGGGATACGTGCAGTTCAAGCAGAGAAGGATAAGATCATAGCATTGAAGTTTAGTGACTTCAACCTCGTAGATCGCAAGATCTATGGTATGCTCGCCCCGTACAAGTACTTAACTAGAACAAAGAGTAAGAATTCAAAGATAATTCCCCAGCCTTGGATGATGAACCTCGCACAGTCCACCCCGCTGAATGTCATGAAGATCCCACACTTCATAAGACACCATAAAGTCAACGCATGTGTCAAATTGCTACTGTCGTGTTCCCATGGCGACTACTTATGGCTAGACCGTCATATTACAGTTGAACCAATGCTGATCCACAGGATCATAGGACTGAGTATGCAAGGACCCAACCCACAGGAGTTTTATCCAGGAAAAGATGCAGATCGCACGCTGGCACAGAAGATCAAGAATACATATGGTGATGTTGAGAAGGGAACAAGAGGCTACAAGGTAGCTTCCATATAGAGTGGAGAAGTGTGCCTAGAATGTCAAATGATAGTTGGAAAGTTAGTAAGGAAGAACCAACCTACGTAGGTCACCAACTTTGTCATTGACCTCGTAGAGAAGTGCGCGGAAGGCCTATAGATGAACTGGGCGAAGTACCTAGTTAACCAGTTGGAACTAGACTACCGAGAAGCAAAGGATTAGGGTTATGAATTTCATTTCATCTGGCTCCTTATCCTCATTGCATTTGTTTCCTGGGAGATGCCAGAAGGTGAGACCTTCCCAAAGATAGATCCGTTCAAACCGCTTGCTGCGAAGTTCGCTACCCTTTGGTATTCAAGTGATATGAACAAACAGTGGTAGTCGAATGTTGTGTTTCACACATATTACCTCCAGCTAAAGAGATCCATCGAAGTTGAGCCTCACATGAATCCAAACACCTTACAAAGGTTCCGACCCCTGATGAAGTTCAATGCATATTGACACTTCATCTACATTACAATGCGAGCAGATGAACATAAAGAGCATCTCCAGCCATATTATAAACTTACAGAAGAAGACCTTGAGGAGATCATTAAGAAATGGTCCGTTGACCTCCTTATCCCCACCAACCCTGCAGAGATATCTTATCTTGATAGACCAGAGGACACTCATAAAGAAAAAAATACACCCAAGAAGACTGAGGAGGTCCAAAATTTAAGCAGCACCTTAGGAAACACTAATTTAGTGTCACCTGACCAAGGGGGTGATGATGAAGTAGAAGCTGAACATAATCCAAGCAAAGTAACATTGCCCAGAGATGAGGTTTACCCCTTGAAGAAGAGGAAGTTTTCCCCCCGAAACCTTCTTCTCAGAAGAAATCAAAAGCCACCATGAACAAGATGCAAACTGTCCTCACCTCCAATGATTTTGACTTCATCATAGCATCCCTGAACGATGCTTCATTGGAAATAGCAAAGAAACAAGAATCCAAGCAGGAAGAAATGTATGTGAGAATTGAAGTCAAACTTTGAGGGGTACAACAGGCCCTTCAGTCCAGCCACACAGTCTCCATTGTGCCCCTACCATCGGGAGAACCAGAGTTGGGAAATGAGCCAGCCCAACTCCACTGACTAGCTAATATAGTCGAAGCCCACATTTGACGAGAACAAGAAGAAATAGAACAAGCCACCCAGGCCTTGAATCAAGTGCAAGGCATACTCGTAGAACAATGAAATGATGTAGAACAGGAAAACATTGCTCTCCGAGTAAAGTTCGATGAAGAAAAAGCACAAATGAAGCAAGGAAAAGAATAGTTGTTCGTGGAGCAACTCGAAGTGAAAGAAGCGGTCAACAAAGCACTTCGCTCTATGACAGTGCTCTGCTGACCTGAGTCACGCAGCAAGTAGAGAAGCTCACAGAAGCCATCCAGCAGCTACAACAATGCATAGCAGACTTAGAGTTTCGCATAGTGCTTGAGACTCTACAGAATGTAAGGGATCGAAGAGAAGCAACCGCTTGGAGCACAATTGAAAGGATAAAGGCCCTTTCCATGGAATGCAAGCAATTGAGTAATCGCAGTGCCCAGACATATGAGTAACTCACTGAGAACCTGGAATTGTAGGCACTGGAGTGACAGCTCCAGGAAGCAAAGTAGCAAGCAAAGACAATACAGGCATAGTTGAAGCCCCTGTCAGTGGTGGAAAGAATGAAGTGATCCCAAGAGCAACGTAGTCCCCAACAAAAGATCCACACTATCCAGAGTAGAGTTATGGAAGTAACTCAGAGGCTCCAACCTATACAAGATAAGGCTTACCAATTGTTCACAGAGGTCAAAGGTCAAGGAGAAGAACTCAAGTAGTTTGTCACTGTAGTTGAATAAATCCTAGAAGGACCTGTCAATGACGCAGTCATCCAAGACTTCGTTGAACAGGAGGTTGTGGCACAGCAATAAGTCGAAGCAGCTCGAGCCACGCTCAAGTATTTTGAAGCAGAACTGCCCAGACCAGAGTGACTCGGGACGAGTCACAGGTGAGTGTTGGGGGCCTATTGGCCCTTGACCAAGTTTTGTGAGATCCTTGGTCAAGTTTGACCTATTCTGGGACTTTGATAGCCTATCGAAGGCAGAGCGCAAGACGAAGCAAATATCGTAGGATCTCGGCCCCTTTTTGGGATTTGGGATTATGTAATGGGTATGGGGATGTTGACCTATGGGTTTACCCATGTTTAGGCCTATTTTGTAAAGTATAAATATATGTCTAGGCAATGTAAGGAGAGGCATATCTGTGTGATATTGGGCTAAGTTCTAAGTATGGATTGTATATGCTTTGTGCATACTATGTGAGACTTGCAGAGCTACATGCAAGTAATTGTAAGAAGGATTGGTGTTGTACCTTAACTCGAAGAAGGAGGATCTGGCGGAGCGCGTGCAGATCTCTTGTCTTCTGCAGAGTAGGATTCTGATTCTATGTGTCTGTAAGAAGCTTGACTGAAGATAATAAAGAGAAGACTTGGTGGATGTATCCCCAGGGTGGGGGTGAACCACGTACATGTTGTGTTGCTATGCTTTGTGTGATGTGTTGATGTGTTTATGTCTTTACTTTCTAAGTTCTTTGATATAGATAGATAGATCTGTTTATGCTTTTCTCTAATGATATATATGGGTGTTATATCTGACCTATGTGAATGTGCTTAGTGCTTGAATCTGCTATATATAATCTACCTCTCTATGATAAGTTCTTAGTTACATCAGATCTAGTTGAATACTGTGATGCTTTGTAATTAGGTTTTGTCTGTGTTGTTACTAAGAACTAAAGGTTGATGAATGTTTACTGCTAAGTGCTCTGTTAAGTGTTAGAATCACAGATCTGTGTCCCAACTAAGGTTGAAAACATCTGAGTCCTGCAACCACCCCTACCTCTACCTCGGATGAGACTTCATCTGCTTCGCAGGTGTTTCCAAAAGGGTCCATAGTTAGGGTTTTGTTGGTGCGTTGTTGTAGCGTTGAACCCTAGGTATGCCCCTGTGCCAACAATCACTTACTTTCTTAGCCAATTGTAAATATGTCACATTTTCTCGGGCCCTTGATTGAATCTTTTGTGCGAAACTGACTTGAAGTTTATACAACGCTTTCGTCGGAACCTTGGATAGTGACAAGTCCAAGTGATCTATGTCCTTCAAGGCCTTCTTCTTTGTCTCCTCATAAATTGGCAACATTTCCTAAGTGGTACAAAAAATTTCATTCCCCAATGCTATGATCTGGACCATCTCTCGTGCTGGAATTGTCTTTTCCTGAGTAGTCTTTTGTTGTTATGTATGTGACTTCTTTTTCACTGTAGTGAGTTTTAGTTGTTCCAGTGCACTCTTAAATTATTTCAACTTCTTCATTATCCCTTCCCTTTTCTTCTCAACATCATCCCACAACTCTGCTACGCAGTCCTGTACTTTCTCGGTGACTAAGTCTGCAACATATTTTTTCAATGTTAGTTCTGGAACGCTCTTATGCGCCTTCATATCCTTGCGTTATCCTCCTTCCTGCAATATTGTCCTATTCATGGGAAGTATCTCTGTCTATGTTGTTGTACCTGGGATTTCCATGTTTGGTATATCTCCTCCTCCTAGTTCCTCCTGTGTAGGAACATTATTATTCTTTTGTGCTCCTCCATTAGTATCCTTCTGCGCTCTACCATTTCTTACTTCTACATGGTCCTTATCATTCATGGAAGGATTGGGGATAGGGTTACTCTGCCTCAGTTTTCTAATTATTGTGCTCCCCCCTGTTTCCTTCGTGTGCTCTGTTTCTTTTATTGTATTCACTGTTGGACTGCTTAACTTCTGTGAATGGCCAACTTCTTCTTGATGCTAACCTTTTGATCACTTCTTGGAAACTATTGGTACCTTCCATGCTACAGGTAAGTATTTCATGGCCCACTAGTCTTCTTCTACTGTCACACGGTATCTTAATTGTAGCCATTCCTTCTTGGGATCCATTTTGGCCTGGATCCACATGTTTTGTATGGAATCCTTAAAGTTAGCTATGTTCTAATGATATTCCACCACTTATGGTGGTATCCTCCATGTATCAACCACCTTTTCCTGCATCTTTTCAAAATACATAGAAAATATGATATAATTTTCCCTCCTTTGTCTTGCGTCTGAAGTGTGCCACAATGTTGTATACTTTGATATGCGACACTTTCCTAGTATTAGGTAAAATATGTTGTATTTGGGTTCTCCCCAACCCACCAAATCTATCAATATTATCAACCATGCATAATGGAACTCGGTTCCAAGATCTTGTGCATCCTTGTAATCATCCAAAAACAAATTCAACAAATATGGGCAGCAGTTGAGTACAGTCCCCTTCGCACACTGCGCGGTTTCTACTATAACTCCTACAGGTGCTTCTTCCTTGCAACATTTCCTTAGAAGTTTACAATCCATCAAATTTGTTTGCAACCTCATCACAGGTTCAATGATTCTTTTAACTATGATTCCACGACACCCTCTCTCAGTTCCATATGTCTTCTTCATCTCCTCTTCCATGGATTTCTCCTTTGTTTTTTCATCCAAATATTGTTTTGGATTTTCTCCATCTATTGGAAAACCTGTGATTTCTTCAATTAAATCTACATCTATTGATATCAGACTTTCCATTCATAGAATACACCCATGCACTAATGCCAATAATTTTTTGACGCAGTTGTTTACATATTAGCCCCTCCCAAAATGAGGGATTTCTAACAAGTTCATTATCCCTGTGTTATAAAACCCTACAATCCACTACTTTGGCTCTAAAATTGGAACTCCTGACGTACCTACTCCTTCTCTCTCCATATACACTTGTGGTGCAAACTCAGGGAACTTGTCCCTATTTGTTACATTGTGATCATAATAATTTAGTTTCTCCACACATCCTAATATGTTAGGAAGGATTGTGACTCCTTCAAGTATGTGCATCAGTGTCAGTGTTACTTCTTTCTGTTTGCACAATGATCTATGCATTATTTGTTTTCCCTTTGTATTTCATGTCATTGTCGATGGACCTGCTTTCCAGCGCACATACTCTTCTTCTTCTATGTCGAAATATTGTTGGCTTCTAACATCCTCCACCTATACCTATTCTTTTGTCTGATGCATTGGTTCTACGACAGGTTGTTGCACTTCTGTGGCCTGTCCTCTGAGTTCATCTGATTCTCTTCACTCATCATCTTCACCATTCATCTTCTATGGTTCTCCTTGGCCAAGATGTTGTGTAGGTTTTTTTTTTTTTTTCCTGGTAGGGTTCTTTTCTTCAGCCCTCAGGTCGACCTCCATTTCCCTTATTGCCGGAATTTTTTGTTCCCGTTCCTCCACAATCATCGAACTAACCAAATCAATAAATGGTGAAGGGATGGAATCTACGTCCACCACTCCTTCTGAATGAATAGGGTTTTCTACTTCAGTTGCTTGTTCCTATGGATATCTCATTGTGATACGTGTTTTCCTTGTAGTTCAACTGGGAGCTGCAACCTTTGGTGGTGCCATTCTATTGAATCCTACAAAAGTTTCTCTGAATCTTCACTGAAAACCTGGAAATATCCTACTCACACTCAACTTTATTCCTTATCTCTCATTTTCACAATTTCATAATGATTATTTCCATGCAATTTTTATGCTTTTATAAGTCCTGTCATAAATGCTCTGTCATATCCCACTTTTCCAATCAATGGGTTTCCTCTTTTCGACTTCTTCATATCCCATCACGTTGCATTTTTTGTCTAGTCACCTTTCTTTGGTGCGTAGTATATTCTTATTATTCTATGCCACTTACTATCTGCTACGCGTGGTATTATCCAACTTCCTATCTACTTCATCTTTTTGTGTTTTTCTTGTTTTTCCAATTTTTTCATCTTGTTTTTCCCTTTCAAATCCTACTATATACACTATGTACAATTCTACTTTCTTCCCTACAACTACTGAGGGTTACTGGGTCGACATCCCCTATATAGTTTTAGTTGACTACCATTCACCAATCCTTGAATCTCCTTGCCTGCTAAATCCTACAGCTACACAACACCTCCATCTGTGACATACTTTATCTCAAATGGTCGTAGCCAATGCATCCTAAATTTTCTTGGGTGTTGTAAATATTTAATGTCATAGATAAGAACTAGATCTCCTTCCTTAAATATTTTCATGTTAATGTTTCTATCATGCCAATATTTTCCCTTTTCTTTCTATACTTCATGATGGAAGCCAACCATAATCATGTCTTCTTCTAGTTTGATGAGTTGAGCCAATATTTATTGTATTGCGCATCTTTTTTTCATGTTTGTAATGGATGCAATGTGCAAACTAGGTATCAAATATTCCAAATGGACTATTTCTTCTTGTCCATACACCAATATGAAAGGTGTCTTCACTGTGATTTTCTTGCATGTAGTTCTATAGGCCCACAACACAGCTGGTATCTTCAAATCTCAATCATCCCTGTTTACATTGCAAATATTAGTTAAGGAATTATCCAAAATCCTATTAAATGCTTCTACTATTCCATCAGCCTAAGGATGGTATGGAGTGCTCTTTTGATGATGTATCTCAAATTCTTCAATCATTTCCTAGATGGTACTATTGATAAAACGATTCCCCTAATTACTTGTTCAAATATTGTGATTACTTGTTCAAATAGAAAGTTTGTTGCAGTTTCCGCACTACAATATTTCATTATTGTTGTTTCATCCCATCTAGTTAAATATTTTGTCATTGTAATTATATACCTTGATCCTGATCTTCTAGCTGGTGGATTGATTGGTCCGACAAATTCTACTTCCCATTTATCAAACACTTTAAGAGTTACCTGAGGTTTCAATGTAATCTCATCCCTTTTGGATGGCTTTCCTACCCTCTGACAGACATCACAATTTTGGAAATACTCCTTTGCATCTTTTGAAGCTGTTGGCCACCATAATCTTGTGCGCAATATCTTCTACGTAGTATCCTTTCCTGCATAGTGTCCTCCAACTATTCCTTCATGTGCTTCTACTAAAATGATAGGACTTTCATGTTCCATGACACATCTCCTTAGAATATTGTTTGCACCTAATGTATACAAGTGTTCTGCAATAAGTTGGTAGTTTTCATCTCTAACCACCAAAGTATTCATATGTGCAATATTCTATTCCTTTGGGGAAAATCTTGAACTAAAAAATTCAATGATATCAACAAAGTATTCATCAACAATCTTCACTGAAAAGAGTTGTGTATCAAGAAAATTATCCTCCAAGCTACTTAGTTCCTCTCCATTATTTATCCTGGATAGATGATCCGACCCTGCATTCAGTCTTCCAGGTTTCACAACTACTTCAAAATAAAACTCTTGAAATAACAACAACCATCTACATATTCGTCCCCCCAATACTGGCTTGTTGACTAGGTATCTAATATCAGAGTGTTCTGTGAACATTTTAAAGTGTTGTCCTAACAAATAATGTTTGAACTTCTACAATGCATACACCATAGCCAAACCTTCTCTCTCTATTGTATTTTAATTCTAATCTGAATATGAAAGCTTCTTGCTTGCAAATGCTATTGGGTGATCAATATCACCTTCTCTTGGTTGTGTCAATACTGTTCCAAGTGCTATTGAAGATGCATCCACATGAACATGGAACTCTTTTGAACAACCTCGAAACACCAAAATTGGTGTTGTCATCATTTTGTCCTTCAATATATTCAAACTTTGTTGGCACTCCTCATTCCACTTAAACTTTATATCCTTCTATAACAATTTCTCCATGGCTACAATAATCTGTGCATAGCCCTTTATAAACTTTCTATAGTAGCACATATGACCAAGTGTAGCTTTTAACTAGTGCACTGACTTAGGTGGTGGTGTTAAGCCATAAATAGTGGCACATTACCCCTTAATTGGGGCATATTACATTAGTAATTTTATTTTATTTATGTCGTCTTGGGTCCATTAGTTGTAATTGTACCTCATAGTCTCTTATATATACCAAGGAGACCTTTTCATTTGGAATCATCTTGTATTTGGAAATTTATGTGGTGTATAAGGAGGTTTCCCCATTGAAGAGGCTTATTATCTGAAATTATCTCTTTTTCTAGGCGTTGAGTACTTATTCTGAGGTTTTTTTATGCTATTTTGGTATTTGGTTCTTAACATTTGGTTTCAGAGCTCAAGGTCTTGGGATTTCGCTGCTGCGTTTGAGACTCCTTGTAATTTTCACTATAAATTTTTTTATATGATTTTTCAGAAGGAACCCCTTGGAGGATATTTATTAGACATATCAAGGTACGTAGGGTTAAAATTTCATCTCTTGAGGCCTTATACTTTCGTAGATACATCATGTGTATGATAGGGTTCTATAATCATAATGAATTTAGTCATCGAGGAATTTTCACTATAAAAAAATTTCTGTGATTTTTCAGACCCTCAAACCTGGAGGATATTCACAAAAATTATCAAGGTAGTAGTGATAAAAATTTCCACTTCTGGGTCATCCTACTTTTGTAGATACACCCTGTGTAAGATAGGGTATCTGACTAGTCATATTAACTAGTCTAAAATAGGTGTTCTAGGTAAAAAAAAGATATCATCTTCAGTGAGTATCCAAATTAAGTGAGGCTAGTTGCATTGGATAGTGGATAGTTTGTAGTATTTCTGGTGCAATTTTCAAAATCAAATATCATACATTTTTATCTTGGAATGCTTTACAAGTACACTCTCCTGGAAGGGAAACAAATAATCAAGGTGGGGGGAAGTTACCATAACTTCTACTTGGCACATCCAATTTTGATCAAACCTGTGGAATTGTAGAGAAGATGTATCAGATAACTACAAAAACAAAATTCAGACCCAAAAGGGATGAAATTTTAGAGATACATCAGAAGAAAGATTGTCTAGTAGAACCACCTCAAAATAAAGGTTTAAAAGTGATACTTGGCCAACAGGCCACCAAAAAAGAGAACTTATACACAAAATAAGCCTCGAGACAGTCCTACTTGGAATCTTGATGAAGGTGAAGAAATTCACATGGACATACATAAACAAAATATTAACTACAAGGGATGACAGATTCAGCTGAATCTAAGTTGGAGGCAATAATGGATACTAAGATGGATGGTTTAAAAAGATATATCATGGAAGGATTGAAAATTTTCCTAATAGAGAGGCCACCTGAAAGTGAAAATGTATCCCATGAAATTCATGATGAGGACACAAGGAATATGAATCAAGACCCGAGAAACTCCAACTTTGGGTTGAATACCAACCACTTTCCTAAGATTGATATGAGGAAGTTTGATAGCAAGGATCCAATCACATGGATACTTTAGATGGAGCATATATTTTATCTACATGATGTGCCACATACAAAAAATGTACAAATTGCTTCTTTATATTTAGAATCCAATCATTTTTTGTGGTATCGATGGCTTTGTTCTCGCAAATCTCTTGTCACTTGGACAATTTTCATGGAAGAAATGATAGCACACTATGAGGATACAAGGAACAATACCTTCTTTAACCAATTGATAAATATCAAGCAAAAGGTTTTAGTTGCGGAGCACATCCAAAAATTCCAAAGATTGAATATAAAGGTAGCGAATATTCCATATGAGCACCTGATTGATGTATTCATAGGAACTTTAAAGGATAACATTCAACATGAGGTTTTCCTTTGGGAACCCAAATAATTGGAGAATGCGTTCAGGGTGGGAAGAAATGTTGAAAGTAAAATGATGGCTATGGCTACTAGAAGGACGACTCCTAACATTTATCAAGAGAATAATGTTCCTTCTTCTAAAAAACCTCAACCTACAAGGTTGACACCTCAACAATTGGAGGAAATAAAAGAAAAAGGTTTATGCTTTAATTATGACAACAAATATAGTAAGGGACATAAGTGTGGTGAGAAGAAATTATTCTACATTGATTGTGAAGAGGAAGAAGAACAAGAACAAGAACAAGAACCATCTCAAGATGAAAACCTAAAAGATATTTCTTCTGAAGAGTTGAATCCCATCATATCATGTAAGGCCTAGAGGGAAAGTGATGCAGGAGCATCACTCTACCTCAGTACGCGCCAGTTGGTTAGAACGTTGGTGCACATTCAAGGAAGCGAGAGGTGCCACCCTCTCCTTTTTCCTTCAAAATTTAAATCATGATTAAGGAAATTAATGTTGTTAGACTGGAAGAGCCAAGTTGTTCCTTCACACAAGTTGTAGGTAAGGTCACCATTAAGTGGCTAACAGTAGGAGAGATCTGCATCCGATTCAGATCATATTTCCATCATTGTAATCTTCTTCATTAGTCAGGTGTTTTGAATGGTGATTGGACACCACTATCTTAGCGTGGAGGGAAGCTCATCGAGCCCCTCTTGTATAAATCCTTTTATTGTATGCCTAGTAGAGGTGGTTAGAGTTTGATGAAATATCATTGTAGACAAAGAGGAGAGTTGAGAGCCGAGACTCAGTTGCAGTTTGGACTCATGCATTGTAATTGACATTTTATCATTAATAGAAAATAACATATTTTTCTGTTTCTTATTTTCCTTCATAATGGATGCTTATTTTTGAATGTCATTCATGTGTGTTTATATTGTAGATGTATGTTAGAATTCATCTGCAAGGATAGAGAGAGATAATCCTCTATATGTGAGTGTGTTTAATTAGTTATGGTTCTTTAGGCTAAGTGCAAGGGGTGCAAGACAAAGAGTTGAAACTCTATGAGCCAACGCAAGGAGTGTGTGTCTGAACTCTTTTGAGTCAGAGGAGAACGTGACAGGATGCACACCAGAATAATTCAAAGACTTGAGAGAGAATTTCAAGGTTGTTGAATACCTTGGAAAGAAATTCTGTGCAGGAGTAAGAGTAGAACAAAGTTACTGAAGACTATGTTGGACTCTGCCAGGAGGGCATTGATCAAGTGCGAGTGCGCAAAGAACCAACACATTATGGAGTGTTGGAGACATAGAGAGAACCCCATAGTTGTTGAACACTCTAAGGAAGGAAGGCTTTTCAAGTGTGCATTGAGCGGGGAAAAGGAGATACCTTAGTAAACCTGAAACAATTCAGGGAGAAGCCGTCTGAAGGCTTAAACAAGTGCAAGGAGTGCGCCAAGGAAAAAGTAAGTTCACCTTACAAGCTAAGGAGGAAGAGCATCAAACTTCCATAAGGGAACTAGAAGGTCCGTAGAAGGACACAATAGATCCAAGAACCTTCAAGGTTCTAAGCCGAGCAAAATATCAGGAGAAGCAATGTTGTCGCACGCAGAATTCCTGCAAGGAGTGTAGAAAAGAGTCGAGGACCATCAAAGTCTCAGACAGAAAAGGCTAAGTGTGCACAAGGAGTGAGGAATTGCCGAAGTCCCGAAGGTAAGAAGAGTTACCCATCAATAGGAGAAGATAGGTGGTGAAATATCGAAAGATCCGGGATTTATAACTCTGGAGGGATTGCTAAGATCAAGGAGCAATATTCGCGAAGTTGTGAAGAGCAGAGTGAATCCAGACCACTAGATCTAGAAGAGACACGTGGAGGATATTCTCACATTTCAGAGAATTAGTGCTCCAGAAGTAATTATAGGAGGACAAGCAAGAGATTCCCAAAGGTCGGAGTCCAAATATATCAAAACCATTGATCTAGAGGAAGAACGAGGACCATTGATCCTCACATAATTTGAGTTTGCCGGTTCGGAGTTCAGGGACATAGGAGTTGGCTGTCGTGGAAAAAAAAAGATGAAATCCCAAAGCCCAAAGCTCTTTTCATGGTTTACCCCTCGGACACATCCCGAGGTCATATGATAGAAAGGGACTAACACAGAGAACTAGTGCCACCATCACTTTCTTCAAAGGGCCAAGAAGAGAGTCGTGGGGTTGGTAGGACCCGCACTTTGGAGAAAGAGGGACCTATGATAAATTTTCATTGGGGTTCCAACAGGGATATGAAGAGTCAATTCGACTCAGGTGTTTGAATTGTCCTAGATTGGGAGGTCGCGCAGCCTCGAGGAGAGAAGGGGGGGGGTTTGCACCAAGTGGTATTAGAGCCTGCAATTTTTTTTAGGTAGCGAAGAATAGACAAAGGAGGTCATTTGATACCATCAAGTAGTATCAGAGCCACATAATTGATTTATGTAGGCAAGGGAAGACATAGTGATATGCTCTGTAGAGACTGTTGCAAGGTGTGTGGTAGATGGTAAACAACCAGGTGGGATGCAGGTGAGGCAAGATGGTTGTTGAAGGCCATAAGCGTTGTCGAGGAGAAGACTACTTGCGGAAAAGAAAAGCAGAAATGGACAAGGATCTCAGTGAAATCCGAGCAGAGATGGAGAAGCTAGCATTGAAAATGCAGCAGGAGGAAAAGGTATGTGGGAGATATAAGTGGCCTTTGAAAAGGACAACTAGGTGGCCTGTTCAGAAGTTTTTGGCTAGAAGGAAGCAACACGTGTTAAAAAGGTGTTTGAGGCATGCTAAAAACCTCAGTGGCGAGGGAAAGAGATATAGCATGGGTCTCATAGATTTCTAGGTGGGCAATGAGAAGGGATCAATTGATCTCGTAAACTGCCAGGAGGGCAGAGGAGACGTCCCAGTTTTACAGGTGGGAAAGGAAGAATAAATGAGCTCAGTTGAGAGTTCATGTAAGCAAGGGATGTTGACATATAGAGAGAAGGTGGAAGAAAGGCCTCATTCATATGAAGGTTCATGCGGAATTGCAAGTCACGTGAATGAAGATGATGAGAAGTTAAGTACTTCAACTGTCGAGGAGAAATATCAAAGGAGAGTTCTGGTCATTGGAGGAGTCGATATATTCCTGCCAAGTAACCGAGGAGAGGATAGAATATTTGTTGTAGAGGTAGAAACAAAAGGAAAGTGAGTTGAGACTATCATGGAGGAGAAGGAGTAGATACTGAATTTTTCCCCAATAGAAGAAGAGCACCCGGTTGAGTTGTTCACTTAGTGGGAGATGGACTTGAGGATGTTGGAGGATTGGTTGGAGAGTCCAGAACCAAAAGGTGGATGATGGGAGATATCCATGCCAGAGGAGACATGCCTGCGTGAGTTGCAGCTGGAGGAAGCTGGGAGGGAACCAATCGAAGAACTGGCAGAATTTGATCTGTCAGAGGAGATAGCTGAGCAACAAATCAGTGATGAGACTATGGAATTGGAGGCTACAAAAAGGTGTCCAGTCAATGTCACATGAGATGAAAGAAACATGGGAGATTGAATTATTTACCCTTAGAGAATCACGAGGATTTGCACCCGAGTAGACTTCATAAGGAGAAATGACTGGTAGACCAGCTGGAAGAGGTGATACAGGAGATAAGGGAGTTGATGTTGAAGTCAGCAGAAGAAGATTTAAGAAAGGAGAAGTTGGATAGAGGATAACCTGGACGAGCAACAGGAGAGACACAACAGTAGAAGCAACAAAGCAGAGGAGCAGGAGGACAACTCCAAGAGAAAGTTTGGGATCTAGGAGGATTTATACAGAGCTGGGAATCTCATGAGAAGGAGCTCATGAATTTTTGTAGTAGTGGATATGCAGGAGCATCGCTCCACCTCAGCACGCACTAGCTGGTTAGCACGTTGGTGTGCATTCAAGGAAGGGAGATATGTCACCCTCTCATTTTTCCTTCGAAATATAAATAGTGATTAATTAAATTAATGATGTCAAACTAGAAGAGCCAAGTTGTTCCTTCGCACAAGTTGTAGGTAAGGTATCCATTAAGTGGATGATAGTAGGAGATATATGCATCTGATTCAGATAAGATTTCCATCATTGTAACCTACCTCATTAGTCAGGCATTTTGAGTGGTGATTAAACACCACTAGCTTATCTTGGAGAGAACCTCGTCGAGCCCCTCTTGTATAAATCCTTGTATTGTATGCCTGGTAGAGGTGACTGGAGTTTGATGAAATATTATTGTATCCAAAGAAGAGAGTTGAGAGCCGAGACTCGGTTGTAGTTCGAACTCATGCATTGTAATTGACATTCTATCATTAATAGAAAATAATATATTTTTTTGTTTGTTATTTTCTTTCATAATGGATGCTTATTTTTGAATGTCATTCATGTGTGTTTATACTATAGATGTATGTTAGAATTCATCTGCAGGGATAGAGAGAGAGAATCCTCTATCTTTGAGTGTGTTGAATTAGTTCTGGTTCTTTAGGCTAAGTGCAAGGGGTGCACGACAAAGAGTTGAAACTTTGTGAGCCAACATAAGGAGTGTGTGTCTGAACTCTTTTTAGTTGGAGGAGAACGTGCCAGGAGGGCACACTAGAATATTTCACAGACTCGAGAGAGAATTTCAAGGTTGTTGAATACCGTGGAAATAAATTATGCGCAGGAATAAGCATAAAACAAAGTTACTAAAGACTCCGTCAGACTCTGCCAGGAGGGCATTGAGCAAGTGTGAGTGCGCATAGAACCATCATATTCTGGAGTGTTGGAGACATTGAGAAAACCCCAAATTTGTTGAACACTCCGAGGAAGGAAGGCTTTGCAAGTGTGCATTGAGTGGGGCAAAGGAGTTTCCTTAGTAAACCTGAAACAATTCAGGAAGAATCCATATGAAGGCTTAAACGAGTGCAAGGAGTGTGCCAAGGACACAGTAATTTCACCTTACAAGCTAAGGAGGAAGAGCGTCAAACTTCCAGGAGGGTACTAGAAGGTATACATAAGGACGCAGTAAATCCAAGAACCTTCAAGGTTCTGAGTCAAGCAAACGATCAGGAGAAAAAATGTTGTCCCGCGCAGAATTCCTATAAGGAGTGCAGAAAAGAGTCGAGGAATGTCTAAGTCTCGAACATAAAAGGATAAGTGTGCACAAGGAGTGAGGACTTGCCGAAGTCTCGAAGGAAATCATAGTCACCCATCCTCAAGAGAATACAGGTGGTGAAATATCAGAATATACGAGAGTTAGAACTTTGAAGGGATTTCTAAGAGAAAGGAGAAATCTTCATGAAGTCACGAAGAGTGGAGTGAATCCAGACCGTTGGATCTGGAAGAGACACATGGAGGAATTTGATTTTTAAATAATCTTGGTTAAACATTAAGTTCATTCCATTTTGTCATTTAACCATAACCATAAATGTTGCAGCAACCAAGATCACAAGAAGAAGCACCATGCACAAGAACACAAGAAGTATCCTGACAAACCCTTCTCAACAAGGGAAGAAAACCCAGCTAAATCCTTTTCTATATTCTTCAAGAGAAATACCTTCACCACCAATATAAACCCTAGCACACAAGAGGGTGCTCAAACCCTAGAAGAATAGTTCCCAAGAGAGGTGTGCACTTTTCCCAAGAAAGTGTACTTGCTGAAATTTCGAAACTCACATGGAAGATGTGATTCCTCAATGGGGAATTTACCTTTACTTATAATAACCTGAACCTGTCAACAAAAGTGTTTATTGGCACAATAGGGATGAACTCAATAGCCTACAATATAATTAATATTAACCAGATTAATTATCTTTTACATTAATTACCAGTCACATTAAGGTGGGGTCGACGTGTATCCTTTACATTACAATTAGGGTTACAGGCATGTCTGACTCTTGAAAAATATAGCAAGGGATATGATACAACCACTAGTGCTCATCCACTAGGGGAACATCCATAGGGATTTCCATGTCTCTGGCTCACTACATTACACAAAAGAACCAGTTCTTCACACGTTCACTTGTGCTTGTCCACAGGAACGTCCACTCAACAAATCTTATTTCCCACTGCCTCATACAGGAGATTCATTTGGAGTTTCTCGTCAACTTTGCTACTCAAAGGAGGATAATACATCACCTTCATTTATGTTCTCATGATGATGCACTTAACACTTTGGGATTTAACACGTTCACCTTTTTCTCATCCATAGGCACGTCTAACTCAACAGATCGCCTTTCCCACTGGATAATCATCTGGAGTTATTATTAAATATCTGAATGGAGGAGGTCATATCTACATTCCATCTCTGTCTCAGGTAGGAACCACATACCCTCTTCAGGGGATTTCTCTCAGATTTGTAAGATGGAGAATATCTTCATATGGATGCAATGATCCACATCTCACAGGTTTGTAAGCTGGAGAATGTCTCACATAGTTGCAATCATCAACTCAACTAGGGAGGAATTCTTCATCATGCCAAGTCTCACATGAATGTACTTTGAATTTTGTCTTGGCTAGAGTCATCAATACTCCCTCTCAACTAGGAACACATTCTTCACCAAGTTGGTTTGGTGAGGATGTTTGTAATATTCTCAATTGTAGGAAGGTATTGTATGTGTACGATTTTTCCTTTGCATCATATCTATGATATAAGAATATTTCATCTCATCATGTTTCGATACATCAGGAAACACTGGGTTCTCAAGGAGCTTTATAAACAACTCTTGGTTATTTTCATGGGATCCATCTCATGATCAGGTAAGTCTGTCAAAATCTTGTGAAGCCATACTGCTTTTCACACTCAATGGTACATACTTTGCTTATGTGGTATTCAGGGCCACAAAGATTTTTGTTTCCTATTGCATTAGGAAACCATGGAAAACTTCATGGTAGAACATCAACCAGATGTGCTCTTATGGTCCACTGTATTTTCTGCTCAATTTGAATCATCATATCCTGCAAACTCCAGTTCACTCTGGAGGCATATCTAATACCATATCCAATTGTGTCTCATGTTTTGTTGTTGTCTAGTGAGTTTATCTTGGTTGACTCATGAAATGACTAATCACATTTATTGCATGTAATGAATCAAGTTTGGTGTTAACCAAATACATCAGTGATCCAATGTAGATCGGTCTCATCTGAATCATCATCAATCTTCTCCTTTTAAATTTATCTCAGTGGATTTTGTATTCTGTCATACTTGAACTTCTTTAGTATCTTTACTGCATATTTTCCTTGACTTAGGAAAATATCATCGGTCCTCTATCATACTTCTTATCCCAATAATTAGTGCATCATACTAATATTCTTCATCTCGAAAGTATTACTTGTATCCAGCAATAAGAATTCTTGAATAAGTCACCAAAAATCAAGCTTCCGTCATCAACACTGTAATGATATAGGTTTGGATCAACAATACTGTAGTTGTACTCCAAAATCATCAAGAATCTATCTATCTGATATAGTTTCCAGCTCATGGATGGTAGTACGGATGGACGTGTAATTTGTTTACTGGATCAAGTGTCTTATCATAGACAACTCCCTCTGTTTGTGAGAAACCTTTGGCTATAGATCTTGTTTTGTATTTCTAAACACTTCCATCAGCTGCATGTTTGATCTTATAGATCCACTTGGAAGTTACTACAGACTTCCCTTCTATTTCCTAAATAATATCTTATGCATAATTCTTTAAGATATATTGATCTTCTTTTGTTATGGCATCTTTCCATACTTGTTCTCCCGTGGCTTCTCTAAGACAAGGAGGCTCGACATCAATAAGGTGGCTTATGACTGAAGGATAGATTTGAAGATCTCTTTTATTGTTCCGTGAGAGTCTTGTATGTTTCTCTTCCTCTTCTAGAGTGAGTCTAGGTAGGCCTTTTATGCCCTTATGCAATATCTCTAAACATATCAACTAGAGCAACTGGATCAACATGAATAATGTCTTTCTCCCTCTAATCTGCTAAAGGGGGAGAAGGTTTCATCTTATTGTCATTCTCCATATGAGATTCTCTAGGTTTGTTGGATGGGTATCTCTTCTTTTAAGGACAATGATTCTACGTTGTTCCAAAATAATCAATTAAATATGGTTTGAACTCCCATACCAGGGATACTGGTCCAAGTCTTTGAGGGCTCCCATACTAGGGATTTATTTAAAAAAATTCACTCAACTATAAAAATTGAAATCAATTGATTTACCTGGTTTGTAGTCATGTTTTAATTTTAGAGGGCGTACTTCTCCTCTATCTTCTCTTCATTATTTTGAGGTGGGTCTAGATCAATGTCAGCGGTGGAAGCATATTTTCTTCCTTTCTTCATGGTTGGGAAGTTTCTTGCATAGTGTCCATAATTGTCACATCTGAAGCACTAAATTTCTGAAACATCTCTTATTTGATAACCTGGGTTTGATGAAGACTTTTCACCTTTAAATGTTTCCCTGAAATTTCTTTTGAATTTTCCTCCTTTCTTTGTGTGAAGTGCGAGAGAATGATTTTCTTCTAAGGAATCTTCCACTCCTCTATTTATAATTCTAAGTTCTTCTTGAGTACAATCTGTCCATAGACGATCAAAGGTTGGTAAAGATTCTCTTCCACTGATACTCTGAAGGAAAGGATCCCATGATTTTGGAAGATTTTGGAGAGTGGTTAAGACAAGTTCTTTATCAGACATGATTTCCCCTATGGTCTCTAAATGTTCTTTAATATCTGATAACTTCATGAAGAAGATGGAAACCGTGTCACCTTTTTTCATCTTGGTTCTTTGAAGTTGGATCTTTAAGGTCATAACTCTAAGGGTATTGTCACTTTCAAACATTTCCTTCAAATCTTCATACATATCATAGGTTGTCTTCAAGTTGGCAATATGAGGTAAGAGGTGATCTCTTATTGAGTAGATAATTAATTTTCTTGCTTTGACATCTTCTTCCTTTCTTATATTTTTCTCTATATTTGTAGTTGTGGCTGGTAGGGTTTTAGTTACCACATCCAAGAGGTAATATTATTCAAGGGTGACTTGAAACCTTGATTTCCAGAAGATGAAGTTGCTTTCTCCATCAATCCTATCTTCTACTAATGCTCTATTCTTCATTTGATTGGTTTCTTCAAATTCTTGCCAACTAGATTTTGAAAACCTAATGATTAGGTTGAATTATCAACATTGGATTTTATTGGACTTATGACTGTCAAAAATAAACTTAATAGTGACACAAATATGCTTGTTGATCCAGGAGAATGTTTCTTCAGAAATCTAAAATTAATATTCTATAGGAAATTTTGGCACCCTAGAAACCCTAGGGCCAAAAAGAAAAAATTCTCAGAATTTCACTTTGAGAGATTCTGGAGATGCGTTGGAGGAGGTCATACTCTTCTATTAAAAAATTATTCCCAGCATCCAAGTATTAAGGGCTGAATCACCACTGAGAGGAGGGTCGTACGAAATTTTATGGAAACCCTAGAAGGGTCGTACGGTTCTGCAAAAGGTGAGATGCGACTTGGTGGATGCTTGTGCAATGGGTTCTTTCAAGACCTATGCTCTTATGCCATGTTGATTTTTCAATAATCTTGGTTAAGCATGAAGTTCATTCCATTTTATCATTTAACCATAACCATAAATGTTGTAGCAACCAAGATCACAAGAAGAAGCACCATGCACAAGAACACAAGAAGTATCCTAGGAAACCCTGCTCAACAAGGGAATAAAACCCAGCCAAATCCTTTCATATATTCTTCAAGAGAAATACCTTCACCACCAATATAAACCCTAGCACACAAGAGGGTGCTCAAACCCTAGAATACTAGCGCCCAAGAGAGGTGCACACTTTTCCCAAGAAAGTGTACTCGCTGAAATTTCCAAACTCACATGGAAGATGTGATTCCTTAATGGGGAATTTACCTTTACTTATAATAACTTGAACCTGTCAATAGAAGTGTCTATTGGCACAACAAAATAGAACTCACTAGATTACAATATAATTAATATTAACCATATTAATTATCTTTTACATCAATTACCAGTCACATTAAGGTGGGCCCAACCTGTACCCTTTACATTACAATTAGGGTTACAGGCGTGTCTAAATATTGAACAATATAGCAAGGGATATGATACACCCACTAGTTCTCATACACTAGGGGAACATACATAGATATTTCCATGTGTCTATCTCACTACATTACACATAAGAACCAATTCTTCACACGTTCACATGTGCTCGTCCACAGGCACGTCCACTCAACATATATTCATTCCCACCACCTTACACAGGAGAGTCATATGGAGTTTCTCGTCAACTCTGCTACTTAGAGGAGGATAATACATCATATTCATTTATGTTCTCATGATGATGCACCCATCACTTTGGGATTTCACATGTTCACCTTATGCTCAGCCACAGGCACATCTAACTCAACATATCGCCTTTCCCACTGGATAATCATTTGGATTTCTTCTCAAATCTCTGAATGGAGGAGGTCATTTATACGTTCCATATCTGTCTCAGGTAGGAACCACATACCCTATTCAGGGGCTTTCTCTTAGGTTTGTAAGCTAGAGAATATCTTCATATGGATACAATGATCCACATCTCACAGGTTTGGAAGATGGAGAATGTCTCACATAGCTGAAATCATCAACACTCTAACTCATCTAGGGAGGCATTCTTCATCAAGCCATGTCTCACACGGATGTACTTTGAATTTTGTCTTGGATGGAGTCATCAATACTCCCTCTCAACTAGGAAGGCATTCTTCACCAATTTGGTTTGGTGAGGATGTCTGTAATCTTCTCAAGTGTAGGAAGGTACTATATGTGTACGATTTTTTCTTTGAATCATATCTCTTATATAAGAATATTCCATCTCATCGTGTTTCGATACATCAAGAAACATTTGGTTCTCAAGGAGATTTATAAATGACTCTTGGTTATTATCATGGGATCCATCTCATGATTAGGTAAGTTTGTCAAAATCTTGTGAATCCATACTGCTTTGCGCACTCAATGGTACATACTCTGCTTATGTGGTATTCGGGGCCATAGAGATTTCCATTTCCTTCTGCATTAGGAAACCATGGAAAACTTCATGGTAGAACATCAACCGGATGTGCTGTTATGGTCCACTGTATTTTCTGCTCAATTTGAATCAGCATATCCTACAAACTCAATTTCAGTCTAGAGGCATATCTCAGACCATATCCAACCGTGTCTCATGTTTTGTTGTTGTCTAGTTAGTCTGTCTCAGTTGACTCATGAAATGACTAAGCACATTCACTGCATGTCATGAATCAAGTCTGGTGTTAACCAGATACATCAGTGATCCAATGTGGATAAGTCTCGTCTGAATCATAATCAATCTTCTCCTTTTAAATTTATCTCGGTGGCTTTTGTATTATGTCATACTTGAACTTCTTTAGTGTCTTTACTATATATTTTCCTTGACTCGGGAAAATCTCATCGGTTGTTTGTCGTACTTCTTGTCCCAAGAAGTAGTACATCATACTCAGATTCTTCATCTCGAAAGGATTACTTGTATCCAACAACAAGACTTCTTGAATAAGTCACCAAAATTTATGCCTTCTTCATCAACACTGTAATGATATAGGTTTGGATCAACAACACTCTAGTTGTACTCTAAAATCATCAAGAATTTATCTATCCGATATAGTTTCCAGCTCATGGATGGTATTATGGATGGAAGTGTAATGGTTTTACTGGATCAAGTGTCTCATCATAGACAAATCCATTTGTTTGTGAGAAACCTGTGGCTATAGATATCATTTCGTATTTCTAAACACTTCCATCAACTGCATGTTTGATCTTATAGATCCACTTGGCAGTTACGACAGACTTCCCTTTTTTTTCCTGAATAATATTTTATGCATCATTATTTAAGATATACTGATATTATTTTGTTATGGCATCTTTCCATACCTGTTCTCCTGTGGATTCTCTAATACAAGGAGGCTCGACATCAATAAGGTGGCTCATGACTAAAGGATAACTCAAAAGATCTCTTTTATTGTGCCTTGAGAGGCTTGTATATTTCTCTGCCTCTTGCAGAGTGAGTCTAGTTAGGCCTTTTATGCCCTACTGCAATATCTCTGAACATATCAACTGGAGAAAATGGATCAACATGAATAATTTCTTTCTCCCTCTAAACTGCTGAAGGGGGAGAAGCTTTCATCTTACTGTCAATCTCCATCTGAGATTCTTTAGGTTTGTTGGATGGGTATCTCTTCTTTTAAGGACAACGTTTCTTCTTGTTGTAGCATAATAATCAATTAAATATGGATTGGACTCTCATACCATGGATAATGGTCCAAGTCTTTGAGGGCTCCCATACTAGGGATTTATTTAAAAAAATGCACTCAACTATAAAAATTGAAATCAATTGATTTACTTGGTTTGTAGTCATGTTTTAGTTTTAGAGGAAGTACTTCTCCTCTCTCTCCTCTTCATTCTTTTGAGGTGGTTCTGTATCAATGTCAACGGTGGAAGTATAATTTCTTCTCTTCTTCCTGGTTGGGCAGTTTCTTTCATAGTGTCCATAATTGTCATGTTTGAAACACTGAATTTCTAAAACATTTCTTCTTTGATAACCTGGGGTTGATGAAGACTTTTCACCTTTAAATGTTTGCCTGAAATTTCTTTTGAATTTTCCTCCTTTCTTTGTGTGAAGTGCGAGAGAATGATTTTCTTCTGAGGAATATTCCACTCCTCTATTTCTAAGTCTAAGTTCTTCTTGAGTACAATCTATCCATAGACGATCAAAGGTTGGCAGAGCTTCTCTTCCTCTGATACTCTGAAGGAAAGGCTCCCATGATTTTTGAGGATTCTGGAGAGTTGTTAAGACAAGTTCTCTATCAGACATGATTTCCCCGATGGTCTCTAGCTCTTCTTTAATCTATGATAACTTCATGAAGAAGATGGAAACTGTCACCTTTTGTCATATGGGTACTTTGAAGTTGGCTCTTTAAGGTAAGAGCTCTAAGGGTATTTTCACTTTCAAATATTTCCATCAAAGCTTCATACATCTCATAGGTTGTCTTCAAGTTGGAAATACGAGGTAAGAGGTGATCTCTTACTGAGTAGATAATTAATTTTCTTTCTTTGACATCTTCTTCCTTTCTTATATTTTTATCTATATCTGTAGTTGTGGCTAGTAGTTTTTTAGTTACCATATCCAAGAGGTAATATTATTCAAGGTTGAATTGAAGACTTGATTTCCAGGAGCTGAGGTTTCTTGCTCCGTCAAGCCTATCTTCTACTAATGTTGTGTTATTCATTTGATTGGTTTCTTCAAATTCTTGCCAACTTGATTTTGAAAACCTAATGATTAGGTTGAATTAGAAAACTTAGATTGTATTGGACTTATGACTTCTAACAATCAACTTGATAGTGTCACAGATATGCTTGTTGATTCAGGAGAACTTTTCTTCAGAAATCTAGAATTAATATTCTGTAGGAAATTTCGGCACCCTAGAAACCCTAGGGCCAAAAAGAAAAATTTCTCAAATTTTCACTTTGAGAGTTTCTGGAGATGCGCTGGAGGAGTTTGTACTCTTCTATTCCAAAATTATACCCAAGATCCAAGTATTAAGGGCTGAATCACCACTGAGAGGAGGGTTGTACGAAATGTTCTGGAAACCCTAGAAGGGTCGTACAGTTCTGCAAAAGGTGAGATGAGACTTGGTGGATGCTTGTGTAATGGGTTCTTTCAAGACCTATGCTCTGATACCATGTTGATTTTTCAATAAGCTTGGTTAAGCATGAAGTTCATTCCATTTTAGCATTTAACCATAACCATAAATGTTGCAGCAACCGAGATCACAAGAAGAAGCACCCTGCACAAGAACACAAGAAGTATCCTGGGAAACCCTTCTCAACAAGGGAAGAAAACCCAGCCAAATCCTTTGCTATATTATTCAAGAGAAATAACTTCACCACCAATATAAGCCCTATCACACAAGAGGGTTCTCAAACCCTAGAATACTAGCGCCCAAGAGAGGTGCACACTTTTCCCAAGAAAGTGTACTTGCTTAAATTTCCAAACTCACATGGAAGATGTGATTCCTCAATGGGGAATTTACCTTTACTTATACTAACCTGAACCTGTCAACAAAAGTGTCTATTGGAACAACATGACCAACCTCACTAGCTTATAATATAATTAATATTAACCAGATTAATTATCTTTTAAATTAATTACCAGTCACATTAAGGTGGGGCCGACATGTACCCTTTACATTACAATTAGGGTTACAGGCATGTATGAATCTTGAACAATATAGCAAGGGATTTGATACACCCACTAGTGCTCATCCACTAGGGGCACATCCATAGGGATGTCCATGTCTCTGGCTCACTTCATTACACAAAAGAACCAGTTCTTCACACATTCACCTGTGCTCGTCCACAAGCACGTTCACTCAATAGATATTCTTTTCCACTGCCTCACATAGGAGAGTCATCTGGATTTTCTCATCAACTCTGCTATTCTGAGGAGGCTAATGCATCATATTCATTTATTTTCTCATGATGATGCACCCATAACTTTGGTATTTTACACGTTCACCTTGTGCTCAGCCACATGCACGTCTAACTCAACATATCATCTTTCCCACTAGATAATCATCTGGAGAACTTCTCAACTCTCTGAATGGAGGAGGTCATCTCTATG
Source organism: Picea engelmannii (assembly GCA_009831015.1). Taxonomy (NCBI): domain Eukaryota; kingdom Viridiplantae; phylum Streptophyta; class Pinopsida; order Pinales; family Pinaceae; genus Picea; species Picea engelmannii. The sequence goes on along the minus strand of ML783391.1, from coordinate 148,452 downwards.
TTCCAACTCTATCTCAGGTAGGAACCACATACCATCTTCAGGGGATTTCTCTCAGGTTTGTAAGATGGAGAATATCTTCATATGGCTGTAGTGATCCACATCTCACAGGTTTGTAAGCTAGAGAATGTCTCACATAGTTGCAATCATCAATATAGGAGATCCACACATTTTAGAGAAGTAGCACTCTGGAAGGAATCAGAGGAGGAAAAGCGAGAGACTCTCGAAGGTCGAAGTTCGAATAGATCACAGTCATTGATCTAGAGGAGGAACAAGGACTGTTGATCCTTGCATCATTTGAGTTCACTAGTTCGGAGTTCAGGGACATAGGAGTTGTCTATCGTGGAAAAAAAAATCTGAAAGCCCAAAGCTCGAAGCACTTTTCGTGGTTTATCCCTGGGACACAACCCGAGGTAATATGATAGAAAGGGCCTAGAATAGAGAACTAGTTCCTCCATCACTTTATTCAAATGGCCAAGAAGAGATTCATGGGTTTGATAGGACCCACACTTTGGAGAAAGAGGGACATGTGATAAATTTGCATTGCGTTTCTAGCAGGGAGTCGAAGAGTCAATTCGACTCAGGTGTTTGAATGATCCTAGACTGGGAGGTCACACAACCCTAAGGAGAGAAAGGGTGGGGGGGGTGGTCTGCATCATAAAGGTAACTAGAAAAAGACAAAATCCAATCATAAACCTTCCAAATGCTCACCCTGGGATCTCAAGACCAATGAAATGCTTCTCGAAAAAATGAGGGACCCATAAAATAAATGACTAATTAATCAATCATGCTAACCAAGGCAGAGCATATGTGGGATATGCATTTCCTTTTTAGTGCCCCTTTATTTTATTCAACTTGGAAACACTCTAATTAATTAATGGAAAATAAATTCGCTTGGAAAAATGTTGCATTGCGAATGAAGGGAAAAACACCCTTTACAAAGGAACCCATAAATGATACAATACAAACCCTTATATCTCATGAACCACATGCCCGTAAGTCTTGCCCCACTCCACCTCATGCTCACACATGAATTATATAGGTTTCCCTTGGGAAATAAATTTGACTTGGGGATTGACTAACCCAATAGGATTCCTTGACACCCCTCCCACACCTAAATTTGAAAATTTTTGTAAGGTCTTTGAGCATTTGTTTAGTTTGAAAAGGGGTGTTAGATGTGAAGGTTTGGGTGGTTCCATTATTATATTTTTCTTACTTGGCATGATTCTTGTGACTTATGGACCCTTGGAGGGTGCATATATTTGTCTTTACATGACCTCACCTAGTGGACATGTATTCTTGACAAGATGACTATGTTCACACCTTCATAAGGGATTTGGAGCCCAAGAATGTATGCATAAACCCCACATCTAGGGTCGGCTTGTGATCACCATTTTCACATTGAAGAAGGAGTTAGTTTCCTTTAGAGGCACTCTGGAATGTCTAGGAGATGAGCTCCCACCTTCTCCCACTTGGACTCTATCCTTTGGAGGCTTGGATGTCACCCTACTAGCCCATGACATAACTTAGGGATTGATGGTTTGATGGAGGAGGGTTTGAATTGACATTTGGCACGTGTGGAATGATGTATGGCCTTTGGATTCCCAACATTACACCTTTTCCATCCCAATGCTCCACATTAGGATCTCAATGTCACCCAAAAGGGCATGGCATCACCCTTTTAAGGGATATTTTTATGTGAAATTTCAATTTTGAATTTGTAAGGGCATTTTGTAAGGTCGGCCCTCTTATGTTTTTAAGTTGACATTTTAGGCAAAAAGGATGATATAAATACACCTCTTGGAAATTCATTTTCATCGCAACTCTTCCTCACACAAGAGGATCAAATATGAAATTTTCTCCCTAGTGGAAATGTTGGCTCTTTTACTTGGTGCACTATCTCTTGGAGGACATGCTTTGGATGTTTCTTGACTCATTTATCGTGGAAAAGTTTTGCAACTAGGGTTTGTACTTGATTATTCTTGGTTAATTAAGTAAAATATGCAATTTCATTGAATGTCTGTGGTTAATTTTACTCATTCATATTGAATATTTTGATATTGCTTGTATAAAACCCTAGGAGAGGCGCATAAGGTGCTTCCTCCTCTCTCTAGATCTTTCCACCCTTTAAATTGTCAAGTAAATATTGTATAGAGTTAACTCCTAAATCCCTAAAGTTATAGCACTTTAGTAATTTGGTTCTAGAGGCTTGTTGCAACAAATATATTTCAAGAATCTAAGGAGGGAAGAATATGATAGAGCCCAAAAGTGCTTTCTCTCTACCAAATTCATCTTTTTGAGGGTTGAAGTTTGAGGCCCTAAGGTGCTAGGTCCTCAACTTCATATCATTATCCTTAGAAAATATTATCATCATTTATTTCTCCAAGATATATTGTTGTTGTATTTGACTCCATATCTCAAAAGGCACTAATTTACTTGCTCTCTTGTGAAGGAATTGATAAAAAAAATCTCAAACTTTACTCTCTAAGGATTTTACTAACCTTCTATAACCATAACTTAGATAAATTCACTAACTTTATTTTTGTTGTTGCAAAAAACTACTACAACCATATAATTTTTTGCATATACACTAACTTAATAATATCCTAACTTACTCAGAAATTGCTTGGAATGATTGGAATACAATCTATTGGGTTTATGTTGAGTTTTCACTGTGATTTCATGCAATTATGAACTAAATTTCTTGTGGTTGTTAGAAATTACTAATTGTTGTTGTAAACCTTTATATTGCTACAATTTTGTATCAACTAGCATATATTTTCACTATCTACTGTGTTTTGAAGTTTTACTATCATATTGGTACTTGGAAATTGTTATATACATGTTATATTTGTTTTTGTTCTAGGAAGGTACCCAAATCTCTTCCCTTTTCCTCAATTCTACATACATAAACCTTGAATTAGGTAACCATTGAGAGGGTGCTCCAAACTTGGCTATATAATTGTCTATATGTTCCCTTGAGGTTACCGAGGATGCCTCCCCTGGGTTGGACCTCATCCATCCCTAAAATGTGGGGATTTCCTACTATGGCGATAGTGTTGGGTTATCATGTAGTTATGTTGATTTGATTTACTTGTATTGGGCTTGGATAAGTACAAATTGTGTGATAAAAACACCCCATACATTGGAGGCTTAGGATGATGAGCGTTGCACCTTGGATGATGTCTCTAGCACATGAACAAGACCCAAAACCATGAAGAGGAGATGAAGTCACCCTCCTATGCCCAAACGTCCCTCACTTGTAGCATGAGGTCACACATTGAGGAGATAGTTGGGTGTATTTAAGGAACTTGGTGGTATTGTGGGTGTTAGATTAATGAGAGGGGGGGTGAATCACTAATGATCAATGTATACCACTTTTAACCAAATTTAATATTCCTTTAACTTATTCAACCATGCTCATTAGTTCATCATCAATATATTATTGTATCATAAACATTAGCATCCATCAATGCATAATGAAAAATAATAAACAAAACCACACAATACACAATACACCAATATCTACGTGGAAACTTAATGCAGGAGAAAAACAGGGAATGATTTTCTTATATTTCAAAGAATTACATTCAAGGAAGCACCAACTTATAATTCTCCAGCTCCAACTGAAAGGAGGATCCAACCCCCTAGATTATTAGGTTACAACCTAAGGGAAGCTTCAACTCCCCAATTCTATGGCTCCAACCAGAAGGACGCTACAACCCCCTATGTTATCTGGATACAACCAGAAGGTGGCTACAACCACATATATTTTCCCTGTCCAACTACCTTGAAATATAAGTGTCAAATCTAGATGACTTGTCACTGTCATTGAATTAAATAAACTATAGCTATCACTGTCACAACCTATTATTGTCACTGAAAGCATGTCAAAACATGTACCACTCTTCTTCAAATATTTTCTACAGATCCGCGACATGTCTCTGATGCAACACGTGGATTCCCCAGGCTCTCTTTACTACAACTTGTAGATGTTTGTGCCTCTCTTCTTTGCAACTCACAGACTAATAAAAAACTCTCCCAGTTTCGCTGTCATTGTCTTTGTTTTTTTCAAACTGTCACTATAAAACCTGTCATATCAACATGTACCAGCAACCTATAAAACCATGTACCAAACAACCTATAAAACAATCTGTAACAATAATCTCATCAACCAAAACAAATCTAATCACCAAGACCAATCACCAAAACAACTCTCAACCATATGCACAATATCACCAGGATGTGCATCAAACAAAACTACTCATAAAAACTCACAACCATCACCCACACATGCCTCTACCAAGCATATACCAATCACAACCAAGTACCAACCTGTACCACAACAAGTGCATCAAGTATGCATAAACGACATGCTCCAATATAACCAACAAAGGGCCTCTAGCAATACATCATACTATCCATAAATTGAATATCGTAAAACCATGTGCCACAACCTCACTGTTATGTAGACTAAATCATTTACCACTCATAAGCTAATCATATACCAATACCACTAACATATGCCTCTCACAATGCACCACAATATATTCCATTAAAACCAAGATAAGTACACTAGAAATGTGCCTCAACAGATCTTCCTCAAATCATACTCTACAATAGATACCATACAGCCAAGAGGGAATATACCAAACCTCACAAAGTCATGCCTCAAGCATGCTCCACAACACCACTAAGATACAATATCAAAACATAATAATGAACATACCTTCAACTCTATAGTAACCATGTTGTATCCGATATTTGAAAAACATACCTGCAATCTCTCCTCAGATCTTGTAACCTGGAACAAGCATCTTTTGTTTTCCCTTTATACAGATCCGCACTTTCTCTTTTTATAGTTCGCAGGTTTCCACACTTATCTATTCCTGCGACTCATGGATGTACATGACCTCTGCTTCTATAGATAGCAGATAAATTCAGAAACCCTGGAACAATCAAACTCTCTGCAACTTCGAAACTTTCACTGCTTCAGACCTTCACTACCTCATACCTGTCACTTCAGATTTGTCAACTATACCTGCCCATAAAACTTCACAATATAGATATTCAATGTGCTCAATATGTGTTCATTATATGATAATGGGAGTCCTTTGATCTCTTATTTATACTTCCCAAGTGACTTCCTTTAGGGGCTACCTTGTAACTGATTTACCCCTTTTCCTTATTCTAGGGCTAACCCACTTTCTTGTTGCAACTAAATTTTCCATAATTAGTCAACTCATAACTTCTTTTCCCTTAACTAAATTCTTGTTGAAACCACTTTATTATTTAATTTATTTATTGTTCAACCAATTTGACTATTCAACCTTCTCGTTACAACTACTTTACCCATAAATAATAAACTCACCACTTCTTGTTGCAACTAATTTATTTTTAATTATTTTTTGATTGCAACAACTTTACCCATTATTAACTGCTAGTTACAACCACTTTGACTAGTAAAATTCTTCTAGGAGCTTCTAGAATTATTGACTTCTTTGACATTATAGGGGATTCTAGATAATCCATGAGGGTTCTCCAACTTCACTAAGCCATATCTCCTCAACCGTGAGGAACTACATGATGTACCACATATCACCGGGAATGACATGACATGTATTATCCATATAGAATAGTATTACCTACATATTCATTGATATTCATTCTTGTATACCTCAAACAAAATTGGGTCCCTTATCCATACCTTTGTGTTACTGGAATTCACTACCACACTTCTCCAAGGGTTGACATCAATCTACAATATCACTCTCCAAGAGTTGACATCAATGACAACCAACTATCCAAACCAACTTTCCATCAACCTAAGCCAATTGTCTAATGGTGGGCTTGTCACCCCACACTGTTACTTGATTTGGGGATGACATGACACATTTCTAGCATGTTTTCCTAGCCTTTGGAGGCTTACCTTGACACATGCCACCTAGGAGAAGAGTCTTGTGGGATTAAATACCATTATTTTTCATTTTTCATCATGTTATAGCCTATGTGGGAAAAAAGAGCAAAATGATTTGCTAATTAAGCATTGAAACTTTGGTTTTGATGTAAAATTAAGGATTTAATTGTAATGTGGACAAACATGATTTGGGTTTTCCTCTATAAAAAGAGGCAATTCATTTTCATTTGAACATAACTCACTTGTTTGGGTTCTCCCTCTCTAAGGAAAATGTCGGCCTCTTTATTTTCTCTTGTTCATTGTGGAAAAAGGTTTTCTTTGGCATTTTGGAGCAAACAAATTTCTCTTTAGGATTTATCTTGGATGAATGTGGATGATATTTAGTAAAGAGTAGGTTTTGGCATCTAAATTCTTGCATTTTGTGAGTATATTTTTGTAATTTCTTATCGTTGTTCAAGGATTTTAAATTTTAAACCCTAGGAGAAGTACAAAGGTGTACACCCTTCACTAGAGATATTTCATTGTTTATCTTGGAATTGCTCAATATTTTCTATAGGAAGTAGAAGGGACTACATCCATGTTGCAAAGGCTTGACTAGGGTTGATCTTCTATGACGTAAGAGGGTTTACACCCCTATAAGATCTTTCCCTAGTTCAATTTAAATCACTAGAACATCTTGAGGAAAGGAGGACATATTGGTTTTGTAAGAGTTCAAAACCAAGGTTCAAGTTGGCTCTCCCTCTTGATATTTTAGCTATTATTTGACTCCATTTCCCGATGATTTTTTTTAATTGCATGGGATAATGTAAATTATGGCATTGGAATACGTGAAATAAGCTCATTTTGAAATCGTTCTAATTTGGCTCGATTGCACTCATCATAAGATAGTTTCCCTAGCTAACACATTTTGGTTGAAGGGGATTTACGTACTGTTGTAATTAAATTAACGCTATAGACATTAGGGATGGAAAAAAATACTCTTAAATTTTTCTTTCTCTCAATTTTGACTGCTAAAAGTTGCATACAAATATTGAAAACTAATCTACAAGTTAAGGGCTTTTAATTGGAATATTTGTTTGTTGATTTTAATGGTTAGAATTCAATGTTGTAGAAAATTTCGGTTACATCCATAGAGGGCTATCATAAAAAAATTGATAACACTTGGTTTATATCCCTTTCAATCGTCAAAATTATTGTTTAAATATTGAAATGTTATTTATTAATCAAGGGCTTTCCTTTCAAGATATTACTTGCTGATTTTGATGGTGATTTATTGCAGTTGTTAACATTTCCTTCTTTCTGATACAAATTACAACCTACTACATTGTTTTGGACAACGAGGTTTCTTATTGTTTCCCTTAGTGTTTGGGGGTGTATTTTCATGATCTTGGGTCTTGGGATAGTGGTTCTAACATTTATTTTATTGGTTATTGATCATAATATTTCTTTACTTCAAAAAATTCATCGTTATTGAAACCCTAAGCACTCTCATACCGTTACCCATAGGGTTTTTCCTTTCACTTCTTGATTTCCCCCCTCGTTCCCCCTACGTTCACTTGGGAGTCCTTCCTTGTGGTGAATTTGTTCATCACTAACAGAGGGGAGTGTTTATATATGGTGACAGTGGGTATATGCTCTTCAGTTGTCACACATTTGTGGGTTGAGGTTGGATTTTCTAAACCTACACCTCATGAGATAACATTTTGGCACTGTTGTCGAGGAGGATTTTGAATCCTTTATGAGCCCAAAATGACATTTGAAAATTTTTTCCCTCAAATCCTTTACCCTGAGCTTCTGTGGTGACTCCATTAACGGAATTACCCTCTTATAAACTCTCGATGAACTTCATATAAGTTTATATGGTTACTCCATTAAGGGAATACACCCTCTCCTTCTTCGATGAGCCTTAAGCTCATATGGAGACTCCATTGAAGTGTTATTTCAGATAATGAAATTATGGCACCACGAGACTTTCATGATGCTCGGGATGAGCCATTACCCATAACTTACTGTATCATGGGGACACTTTTGCAGATGGAAAAGAAAAAAGGTGTTGATGAATTTGTTCAGCATCTGATGAGTCTTATAAAGGGGTTAAATCAGGAAGCTATTGAAGAAAAACTTGGTGAAGCACCCCTTACTAAAGGACAATCCCTTGCAGGTGAATAAATGATTTAATAATAAATCTATGAAGAAATTTTCCATGAAAATGTTGATGAAGACTTGGAAGATGAAGTTGTCTAGCCTTGCAAAGAAGTAATAAACTCCAATGATACAAGTGAATTCATGGAGCATCCTTTAGATACAGTTAATAATCATATTGATGATTTCATATGTGTCCAGGAGCATGGATGGGATATTTTTTGTTTCTCTTTTGATAAATATCCCATCTATGTAATTGAGGGCAACTTCCAGATAAAGAATGTAGAAATATTTCCTTTGGAAAATTGCTTTTCATACACGGACGATCCATATACTTGGCAACCTAATGATGATATGATCACATAATTTTTTCATCCACTAGGGTATGGTCTATTGTAGTACACTTACGCTGATTTCCAGCCATACCTTTTGGATTATCCTTTTGAGCACTCAAAACTATTATCTCATAAATATTCTTAACCATTTTCGTGCTCGAATTTTGATGGACATGAGGATGTGGCAAGCTCAAAGTAGTCAAATATCCATGTTATAAGGAAGCCATATTTTCAACATGAGGTAGTATGCAGGGATTTAAAAAAATGTATAAATAAGAAACATGTTTTCAATATGGAGAAGTGTTATGTCTCTAGATCTATGTTTGTCCCTTGTCTTGTGCTTGTTCCTCTGAGAAATCATAAGGTCTTCTTCGGATATTTAATCTTTCCTCTTAGTATTAATAAGGAAACGATCATGTAAATGAGGAAGAAAATGATCCATATCCTATATGTGTTATATCTATTCAAAGATGGATGGATAAATCTTGTGGCTATTCTTTATAGAAGGATCATCTCCCTCCTACCTGCCTCCGTGAGTTTCTTTCTATGATTGATCACATTATTATTTATGCTCATGATTATTGTGTCCTTGAATTATATTTATTGTATCACATGATTAATAACAAGGGGAGATACCTTGATGAGATGATAAGTTGGTTGCATTGGTTGTACAATTTCACCGAACATCTTTAGGATTTTGATTTTCATGGGCTTTAGGCTTCGGTCTTCGGGCCCCAAGTAAGTAGGTAAGTCATTTGTATTTCTGCATTGAATTTGCTTTTTTTTCTTTACATATCATTAGTGTTTCATTTATGCATAGTTTCTGTGATACATTTTTGTGAATCAGGTGATCATGATTACATGTTAGTTATAATGTTTTTGAAAAATGCAAACAAAAATTATTTTAAAGAAATCTTATAGTTATCAATTTTGAATTTTGGATTTTTTTCTTATATGAATAAAAGGGTGAGTTTTCCACCCTTTGATACTCTAATGTTTATTTATGTGTTTGTAAGCATAGATCATACCAGGAGATGTTAATGTTCTCATGCTCTCTACAGCGAGAATATGTCCCCGTGTAGTAGCAAGATGTTACCCCCAATCCTAGGGGGTAACTAAGGATATGATGTCTCAAGGCCTGCAAGTAGTAGAAATGGAGTGTCGAGATCTATATGACCAACAAATCCCACATTGAGAAGATATATCCCCTCCTCTCCACCACGCATCACCACTCATTGTCAAGAACATAACAATTTCCGCCACACTAACTTGGTCCATGGAAGACAAAAGGTCTTTCTTCATGAGGCAACTAGTACAGTCTCATGGTAAGTGTCACTTTAATATTTGAAGCATTTGAGCATGTTACAAATATTCCTTTCTTGATTATGGAACATTTTCTTGGAAATTATATATTTTTCCTTATTTCACCTTGGTGGTTGACATGGTATCCTAGTAATTTGGTCACCCTTGGGAAAAGGGTTGCTATTGGGGGTTATCCTTTAAAGGTCATTGTGCCATTCCCACTCATACTCACCAATTTCCACACTTATTCCCCTCTGTTTCCCCATATTTTTGTCTTTCGGGTTCATTGACCTCAAGAAGGGTTTGTACCACATTTTATGGGAATAAGGAGCTAAAGGCCCAAAGGTGTTGCAACTAGCATTGTAAAAATAAAAATCCACAATTCATCCTTCTATATGCTCTCCCTAACAGTCTTGATAGCCATGAATCAGTTATCTATAAAAATAAAAGACTTTTAAAAGAAAATAAATAAAAATTATCCCACTTGAAGGGGGAATGCATGGCTAGGGAAACAATGCCAAGGACATTTAAAAATTCAAGTGATTGGGTGTTAAAATATGTTCAAAGAACAAAGGGTTTAATATTGGTTTTGACTATGATATTTTGTGATATATTTATTTTATTAATAATCAAACCATAAAGGGATTAGATCTTAATAATTTGGAAAAATTTAAATTATCATTGGTATAGTAGTGGGAAAACAGAGTCAAAGATAAAATGATGTATCTAAAGAAAAATATCAAAGTTATATCTAATAGAAAAAACACAAACAAATATAAACAAGATTTATTTTTTCATGTGAAATTACATTTCAAAACATAAAAAGATTATAAGATTAAAGAAACATGTCACAAATTTAAGTTACAGTTGAATCCATGAAATATGAAACCTTAACCAGTGCTTGATGTAGACAGTAGTGGTCGTACTAAATCGTATATATCATCAACACATATACATTTGAAAGAAAGGAAGAAAAACAAGAATGACAAATTACTGAGAAAGATCACATATTGCAAAGATCAAAACCAAGAATCCTTTACTTCATGCAAAACTGATTTTATTAAAACTTCGAAAGGTCTCCAGTTCAAAAATACAATTATGATTACATCACGTTTTCCTTCTTTTATACAAAAAGGTCTACAACAAAAATTTGTTGGAAAAACTATCTTTCAACATTTAATTTACATCAATAAAATCAACCATTACAAAATAAGATGATATTCATTCGAGAAAAGAATGATTCCCTAAAATTTAGTTGAATTTGTTGAAGCTGTTGGAACCAATTTTTCATTGATAAGTTGAAGAAGGAGCTACCACATCTCATTTGATGGGTAATGGAATGACTTCATTTTCATGAATGCAATATCCAAATCTGTATACTTTTCATACGTGGGAGTTGTTAGCGATATTTCTTGTCTTGGGCCTAGGGTACCCCGGTCTGCATGATGAACGGGAAACACCCAAGCGCGCAGCGGAAATATCTCTTCTTCGATTACGAATCGAGCGAGTGGGAAAGGTTTTGCTGTCAGCAGCCGAGATCCATCCACGAAGCAGATCAACAGTCATCGAGATTTCGGGGCTGCCAAGTTACCCGATATATAGCGTAAGAGAAAGCGCCTATATTTTAAAGCTAAGTCTGGGTCGTCCTATCCATTGACGCGTGGCGCAAGATCTGGTCGCATCGGCATATCGACATTCAGGAGTTCGTGGGGTAAAAGTGCTCCTCGTCACTTCACTTCTCGAAACCCCGAACCCCGAAATGCCGATAGCGCCCAGAATCGGGCCCGTGGTTTTGGCGCCTGGTCGTAAAGGAACAAGCCTAGAGGAGGGGTGCTAATGTTTATCAGTTGGCCACTCAGGTCCCAAAGTGCCGAATTGAGTTTCAGAGGGGGGGCACTGTGGTCTCCAGGCGCTGATTCGACATGATCTAAATCCCGATACCTGTTGGGAATAAATGAAGAAGAGAGAGGGTGGTTGAAACCTCGCCTCACTCATTAATTGCAAAGTATGGCGGGTCTGGCAGGCGGTCTGCTCGAGAGGGTCTTGTATCCCCTTTTTTCAAAAGAGCCATGCCCGAGTTCTCGACTAGCCGAGGTCTGCACGCGATAGCTCGACACTTAATGAATCAGCTACTCCCCTTGCTAGAGCCTCAAGCATTTAAGATGGCATCTGTCAGAGGCGCACGATCATCCTGAGTCTGCATGGGCAGACTGTCAAAAGACATGTAGACGCAATGTTTTTAATGCAACATCTTGTTTTTACTGTTGTTGTTGTTTGAAGTATATATAGGCATTTTCGCCATTTTTGTAAGCATCGATGGTTGAGCTAAGCTCCCGATTGTAAACTTTTGATGAAGCGTTGGTCGCTCTGGTTAATGTATAAGGCATTTGAGATTTATTACTTTATGGATGTCAGCTTCCCTTCCATTTCTTTATTTACTGTGTTAGAACAACTCGGAATTGGAGGATCCAGTCGAGTTGTGGTTGTTATAGGATGATGTAAGTTGGATCACTGTAATAGTCACATTGTTTCTAATCGGTTCTTGTGATGTTCTCAGCGTTGAAATGACTTGGAATTGAAGGATTTAGTTGAGTCACCCCTCAGCTCCTTGAAACTTTGGACCAAGAGGATCTTGGCTTCCGAGTTTTTTGTCCTCAAGCTTCTGAAGGCCTGTTTCCCGAGGCAGTCTTGCTCACCCTTCTCACAAGTCTTCTTTCTTCCACCCTTTAATCATTTACTGACAGAAGTTGGATCAAGACCTCCCTTGCTTTCTACATACCAGGCCCAGTTTACCGAGTTAAAGCTATATTTTCTTGAGTCTTTACCCATCTGATCACCCCATTAAACAAACCGTGACATAAAAAATGATGGGCGTCGGGCTCTTCTCCTGCAAGCAATCCAGGAGTGACTTCTGACGCTAACATTTCTGGCACCATTGTCGGGGACGAAGTTGAAGTTTTTACCTGGGCAGAACGACAACGATCAACTGATTCTGAAGGTGCATCAGAAATCAGAATTATTCAGATTGTTATTGTGCACCTGGCGACTCCACTGTGGCACCTCCATTATTTCCACTTTACTGTTTCAGCTGTGACTACTGTTAGCACACCTGAAAGCTGACCCTAAGGAGATTTCTCGAGAAGGTTTCAGCAGCTGCTTTCTCTGCCTGAGAGGCTTCCTGGGGTAACGACAGCGTTAAGATCTGGCCTTTTATGGTGAACAAGGACCAGGCACATTTGAAGCTATGCATCTTTCACCTGGTGACTCCATGATTCGAGGATCGATTGGCGACTCCACTGGTTCGATATGGAGAAAATCCTTGCTCGCAGGTTTGCTCCTTTTAATTTTTCTGCTATTCCTGGTTTTCCCAATGTCGTCCCCTCTCTGGATGAATGGGGCGATTATTTGCCCATATTTGAAAAGCATGAAGAGGACAACCCTGCTCAGCACCTCAGTGAGTTTCATGAACTCATGCATCAGTGGGAGATACATCATGAGGATGTATTACTGAAAATGTTCATGTTCTCGTTAGCAAGGGATGCGCGTAAATGGTATCATTCTTTACCCCCTGCTAGCATTTCTTCACTCAGTGATTTCCATGCAGCCTTCACTGCCTATTGTCAAGGTTTTTATCCCTCTGTGTTAGTTTGTCATAACTGTAGTGAGGGATACCACAACTCTATACTAGATAAAGTTGTTTCGGACATAGGCTGTGAGGATGATTCTGACGACCTAGATCATAAATCATTCCTTTCTCCTCCCCATTCGTCTGCATCAGAGGTGGGTTATGAAAGTGATGAATATCCCAGGGGGGGAGAGGATTCCCTAAGTGAGCTGATGGAGCAGGTGAAATATATCTCTGCCCAATTAGAAGGGTTGAAATATGAAGACTGTGCAGAGGATTTTCCAGCCTGGGAGGAAAAAGATGACCTGAGCAAACTAGTGGAGCACGCGATATTCCCCACTCCCCAGTGTACAAAATTGGAATCTGAAGACAGTGAAGAGGAGTTTCCAGTCTTCGAGGGAGATGATTTAAGTAGCTCTTTTGAAGAGATTATTGAAGATTTCTTGGACGCGTTAGCATCTACCTCCGATGAGCCTGCTGTCTCAGAATTAAACGAAGAAGCCATTGTGGAAGAGGATTGTTCTTTCTTCCTTCATGAGATTTCCCATGATGTATTTACATTTGGGATTGAAAGGAAGGATCGGGAGGCCGTTCCCTTTTTACAATATGGGGGAGTGCACAGAGAAGACGAGGAAGAACCAGAAGAGCAGATGAGCACCTTTTTCATTCTAGAGCCAGTCAGCAAGCAACCACTACCTGAGATCAGTGAGTCTACATCAGTTGTTCACTCACCTATGATTATCAAAGATATTCAGTCACATGAGAACAATTGTGTAGCAGAGGAGGCTTCCCGTCGCCAATTTTCCAAAATTTTCCACTCATTCTATGACCCTGTCGGCGAATACATGGAGTGGCATATCCTTTATGCCTTGGAGCCACCCTATTCCATATCAACTTCACCCTGTGAGGAGAAGTTGAAGAGTGTAGTCGTTCTGCTGTCACGGTTACACTATCTGTTGGTGATCATCGACAGAAGGAAGGAGCTTCTATCCAGGAAGCTGCTTGAATGGCTGTGGTGGAAGTTTTCTTTCACCTAGCCCCATGTAAAGTGTTTTATTAGTTTAGGATTGTATATAAATAATCTCCTTTGAGCATGTATCTTTATTTTGTTGCTTTTATTTTTCGGCCTGTATTTTCAGCAGCGGGATGTTTTGAGCATGACTCCATAGCCCAACAGCAAGGCACTGAAGCTGCGGAATGAGTTCTTAGAGCATCACAGGGATGACTCTATCCCCAATGGAGCCTAATGTTAGCGATATTTCTTGTCTTGGGCCTAGGGTACCCCGGTCTGCAGGATGAACGGGAAACACCCAAGCGTGTAGCAGAAAGATCTCTTCTCCGGTTACAAGTCGAGTGAGTGGGCAAGGTTTTGCTGTCGGCAGTCGAGATCCATCCATGAAGCAGATCAACGGTCATCTGGATTTCGAGGCTGCCAAGTTACCTGATATATAGCGTAAGAGAAAGCGCCTATATTTTAAATCTAAGTCTGGGTCGTCCTATCCATTGACGCGTGGCACAAGATCTGGTCACATCGGCATATCGACATTCGGGAGTTCGAGGGGTAAAAGTGCTCCTCGTCACTTCACTTCTCGAAACCCCAAACCCCGAAATGCCGATAGCGCCCAGAATCGGGCCCGTGGTTTTGGCGCCTATGTTTATCAGTTGGCCACTCGGGTCCCAAAGCACTGAATTGAGTTTCAGAGGGGGGGAACTGTGTTCTCCAGGCGCTGATTCGACGTGATCTAAATCCCGGTACCTGTTGGGAATAAATGAAGAAGAGAGAGGGTGGTTGAAACCTCGCCTCACTCATTAATTGCAAAGTATGGAAGGTCTGGTAGGCGGTCTTCTCAAGAGGGTCCTGTATCCCCTTTTCTCGAAAGAGCCATGCCCGAGTTATTGACTAGCCGAGGTCTTCACGCGATAGCTCGACACTTAATGAATCAGCTACTCCCCTTGCTGGAGCCTCGAGCAGTTAAGATGGTGTCTATCAGAGGCGCACGATCATCCTGAGTCTGCATGGGAAGACTGTCAGAAGACATGTAGATGCAATGTTTTTAATGCAACATCTTTTTTTTGCTATTGTTGTTGTTTGAAGTATATATAGGCGTTTTCGCCATTTTTGTAAGCATCAATGGTTGAGCTAAGCTCCCGATTGTAAACTTTTGATGAAGCGTTGGTCGCTCTGGTTAATGTATAAGGAATTTGAGATTTCTTACTTTATGGATGTCATCTTCCCTTCCATTTCTTTGTTTACTGTGTTAGAACAACTCAGAATTGGAGGATCCAGTCGATTTGTGGCTGTTATAGGATGATGTAGGTTGGATCACTGTAATAGTCACATTGTTTCTAATCGATTCTTTTGATGTTCTTAGTGCTGAAATGACTTGGAATTGAAGGATTCAATCGAGTCACCCCTCATCTCCTTGAAACTCTGGACCAAGAGGATCTTGGCTTTCGAGTTTTTCGTCCTCAAGCTTCCGAAGGCCTCTTGCCCGAGGCAGTCTTGCTCACCCTTCTCACAAGTCTTCTTTCTTCCACCCTTTAATCATTTACTGACAGAAGTTGGATCAAGACCTCCCTTGCTTTCTACATACCAGGCCCAGTTTACCGAGTTAAAGCTATATTTTCTTGAGTCTTTACCCATCTGATCACCCCATTAAACAAACCGTGACATAAAAACTGATGGGCGTCAGGCTCTGCTCCTGCAAGCAATCCAGGAGTGACTTCTGACGCTAACAGGAGTAACAATAAATAACTCTTTTACTTGACATAAAACATAAAAATCATCAACGAGCATGTCCATAATAGTTTTCCCACTTAACACATCTAATATTTGCTTGAACTTCTTATCATCTCTTTTGACCTTGAAAATATGTTCTCTATATTTTTCAAAAGGAAAAATTTTACCCTTTTCAACCTAGACAATTGGTAAACCCATATTTAACAATTTTTCTAATCTATAATTGAAGGTATCTACATTATTTCTCAGCATTATGCATTTATTTTGAGTTTGTTGAATGGGATTCATTTTGGTAAAGACCCTTTCAATATCCAAAACTATCTGAGTTATATTACTGATTCCCTTTGACATCAATGCATATTTGGAATGAGTATTTAGAAACTTGATCATTTGTCCAACTATCTGAGGATTGTTTCCCAAAACCAGAAAAGCTTGTTGCACAAATTTTTCAGCTTCATCAATTAATGTCTTTTCCTCATCAACCACTTTGAAGAATTCCCATATTTTACCTATTTATGTTACAATCTAATCCCAGATCAGATGTCTAGCTCCAATTAGATAAGCTTTACCAACCTTTTTGTGCATCAATTTTTCAATATCTGCTACTAAATTGGCTTTTATCTTTTGATATTCACTGACAAATTTATCTTTGTATTTGGATTTATCTTGTAAGGTATCAATTGTTTTCTTTAATTTCTCAATCTCAACTCATTTTTAGTTAATAGATGATAAGGATTTCAATAGTTTAGTTGAAAAATATGTTGGTTGAGATGATGAGTTTCCTCCCTTTAAGAGTTTAATTTGTCTTTCATCTGGGCCATTTTCTCGACCAATGTATCTTTCTCTTGCTGCATAGATTGTAACTCAGGTGTTTTCACATGATCTACACTAATGATTTTGAGTTTTTTCTTTAATACTTGAATTTATTTGTCCCTTGTGGAAATTAATGCTTGCACAGATGTTTCATCCTTTGGTTCTACCTCTGAGTCTATCACCCACTGTTCTAGATCTTTAATCTTTTTCATTTTGATTTCAATTGTTATTTTTTCATACTTCAATTGATTGGTAAGATTATCCTTCATGAATTTCAATTTATTCATTCCTAAAGTAGTTGTTATGATATCTCTGTTAACTATTTCCCCTGTCTTCCTATGCAAGTCCATTTTGTCAATGGGATGTAGAGCATTTAGATCAAAAGTGATATTGGTCCTTTATTTTCCCTAGTCTCCAAAACCACTATATTTAATTTCCTGTTTTCAAAATATATAGTAGAAATCATTTTGGTATGTGAAGTTTTAGGATCATACATTTGGGAAAAAGCATCTTGCTTGATTTCTACCCCTTTCTCTTTAATTTCTATAAACCTCTTGAAAGGTTCACTATCATTTTTCATGGGTTGAACATAATATTGGCAAGATAAGTGTTATTTGAGTGTTGACACCACCTCAATGATCATTGGTTTCCCTATTTTGGAAGACTTTGATTCTAGTTGCAGGTATGGATCTTCTTCTTCTGTTATTCCTCCCATTTTTTGTTTCTTTATAGCACTGGACTTTGAATCTGTCACTGATTGTGTTGACCCTGACATCTTCCTTCTATATGTCTTTTGCAAGTGTAAAGGATATGGTGTAACTAGAATGGAATTCTATTGTGATACTTGTTTATCATATTGTGTTTGAACTTGTTGTTTTTGTTCCTATAATATTTCTGCACATCCTCCCAGCTTTCAAGATTTGCTATCTTCTCAACATCTTGATTTGATTTACATGGATAGGAAAGTAAACCATACTTCTTCCTTCTGTCTATGATTACACCATGAGGATCATAATTCCAAGTTTTTGCATGCTCAAGACCCATTTCCTTTAGACATTCCTCTGCTTTCTGCAATGTTGAATTATCTTTGACAATAAAAGGGCCTACTTCTTTCTTCATTTGAAATAATTTTTCTTCTTGTTATCCAAGAAATTAACATGATCATAATTTAAATGTTTTATAATGAATTCTAATGAGAAGAATCTCAAGGTAAGGAACCTAGGACGTAGATAAGGTTATAATTCAGACCCAGATACCTTGTTCACAGTATGATTTTTAGATAGAAACCAATCACTTGTTCTCTTATCTTGGATTAATTGCAACATTCTATGAATTTATAGGAAAATTCTAGGAGGGGATTAACAAAACATGATTTCATAGGCTTGAGACATGAACATATTTGCAAAGTCATAAAATTGAGGATCATGTACTTTCTTCTTGATGATTGAATTCCAATGAATGACTATGTTTGGGTTACCCATTTCATCTTCCACTTGTAAATGTAGGTGTTGAAATCTTAAATATTGAGAATAAAGAAATAAATGAACTAGGTAAGACTGATATCTGAAGTAATGGGTATTCTGGAATTCCATTAGCTAAATAAGCATGATATTGGATAGGAATTTGGCATAATCAAACTTGGTTAATGGCTTCAGGGTGGTAGGGAAAATTGAATCCATACCACCAAGAATATACGAATCAATGATATCATCACTGTCATACCCTAGGATAGAGGCTATCATGGAAATTATTTGTCTGGATATATGGAGAAAACGATCACTCTGAATGTTGATGTTGATTTATGGTGGACTCAAGTCTCTGCATAAATATGCATGTAGCAAAGTAACCCTATCTTGAGAATTCAGAGATAAATATTGACTGTTAAGTTTTTTTATGTTTAACTCTTCAACATAGAGATCTGTGGATAATTTCAACATGTCGAGGATTGACTGTGAATCAATAAAACAAAGCACATAACCATCCTTACTAACAATAACTCTTTTAATCAAGGTATAAAAAGCAGTGCACCAGGAAACAAATTCGAGGAAATTGTAAACTTGGGGAATGACAAATTTAGCCAGGTTAGACTCCCAAACACAGTAATGATAAAAACAATTACTAAAGTTATATAAATAAATCATGTGAAGTTCCAGAAGGTCAAAGGAAAGATTTAGGTTGAAGGTATATTTATAACTATTGATCAATCATTTATCTTCTACGTTAATTAGGGATTTATTCTTGCTTAACTGGTTGGTTTGTTCAGAATCCATACTAAATCTAGATAAGAATAGGATAAGAATTCGAAGAAATTATCAGTTAAATTTGATTGTTGGTGCAAGATATGATTGGAAACTTTCGTTAGTCGAATCTGGAGTCGGGAGCACTCGAATTTTTAACCTTTGACAATAGAATAAAGAGAAATTAAAACCAAAATTACCTTTATTATTTTACCTTGATATGTGGCAGACTTCCATTTTTTTTTGCGTTTGGCCGAGCAAATTTGAAAAGGCCCCAAGGAGAAATGTGATAGAACTTCATGCTGACACATGACATGTATGAATTTGGTTTATAATGTTTTTTTCATTTGTACCTTCCCATTATAGCTCATGCAAGTTGAAGCACATAATAGATTATCGTCCGTTGATTTAATCTCGATCATGCTCGATCATTGTTCCATCCTACAAACAAACCACACTTTATTAATAACCGCTATTATAAATTTAAAACTATATGACACATGACAAAACTATATAATTAATTATATATAACAATATAATTATATATCCATATAATATTCAAACTATAAAATTTTATTTACAATAATATAATAACTAATATATGTACAAAATTAATATAATACATTATCAATAAAATAAAATAAAACCTAATTTAATAAAATTAACACTAATATAACTACAATTTAATACTTAGAGTTTATATATTTACAAGAACCTAATATTTACACAAAAATTAAATTATATTAAAATCCAAACTAAGGAAAAAACTGAATATATCTAGCATAAGACTCAAAAAACTAAAAAAATTGAATTCTACCTAGAATTTTAACCTATGTTACAACACACTCAATCTGTTATAACTTCAAGTGGCATTGTGGTGCTCTTTTTCTTTCCATTTCACATAGCATTCAATGTGTTCTAACTTCAAGTGGCATTATGGTGCTCCTTTTATTTTGATTGCACATAGCACTCAATGTTTGGATCATATAAAACAAAAATGAAAGGAAAATAAATGGCTTGGAAAAATGTTGCATTGAGAACGAAGGGATGCAATGCACCCTCCACAAAGGCACCCATAAATGAGAGAATATGAGCCCTTGATATGTCAATAACCCCATTCCCAATAATACTTCCCCCAATCCACCTCATACTCACTACATGGCCTAGAGAGGGTTTTCCTGGGAAACATTCCTTGATTAAGGGGTTGGCCTACCCAATAGGGAACCATGACATCCCTCACATACCTAAATTTGGAAAAGTTTATAAGTTCTTTGAGCATTTGTTTATTTTGAAAAGGGGGACTTAATGCACTTTTTTGGGTGGTTATTTTATTAAATGTGGCTTACTTGGCATGATTCATATGACTTGTGGACTCTTGGAGGGCGTATTTTCTTGTCTTTGTTGGACCTTTCCCAATGAAAGTCATTCATGAAGGGACTAAGCCACTTGGACCTTCATAGGGGCTTGAAATCTCATTGGATGGATGTTCCGCCCCACACATTGGAGGCCTAGGATGGTGAGAATTGCACCTTGGATGATGTCTCTAGCACATCAATGAGACCCGAAACCATGAAGAGGAGATTATGTCACCCTCCTATGCCCAAATTTACCTCTCTTGCAGCATGACCTCACACATTGAGGAGATTCTTGGGTGTATTTTTTGCACTTGGTGGTGTTGTGGACTTGTGAGCCCACACTTTTGCTTGATTTGGGGATGATGTAACACATTTACAACATGATATCTTAGCCTTTGGAGGATTAAATTCACACATGCCACCTTGGATAATATTTACGTGGGATTACATGCCATTATTTTGTCATGTTTCATCATGTTGTAGCCTGTGTGGGAAAAAAGAGCGAAACAATTTGCTAATTAAGTATTGTAACTTTGGTTTTGACCTAAAATTAAGAATTTAATTTTAATGTGGACAAACATGACTTCAGTTTTCCTCTATAAATAGAGGCAACTCAATTTCATTTGAACATAACTCACTGGTGATGTTTCTCCCTCTCTAAGGAAAATTTCGGCCTCTTTATTTTCTCTTGTGCATTGTGGAAAAATGTTTATCTTTGGCATTTTGGAGAAAATCGTTTTCTCTTGAGGCTATATCTTGGATGAATATGGATGACATTTGGTAAATAATAGGGTTTGGAATCTACATTCTTGTATTTTGTGAGTATATTTATACAATTTCTTATCTTTGTTAAAGGATTTTAAGTTTTAAACCCTAGGAGAAGTACAAAGGTGTACACCCTCCACTAGAGATCTTTCATTGTTTGTCTTGGAATTGAATAATATTTTCTATAGGAAATAGAAGGGCCTATACCCCTGTTGCAAAGGATTTTCTAGGGTTGATATTCTACGAAGTAAGAGGGTTTAAACCCCTATAATAACTTTCCCTAGTTCAATTTAAATAACTAGAACATCTTGAGGAAAAGAGAATGGATTGGTTTTGTAAGGGTTCAAAACCAAGGTTCAAGTTGTCTCTCCCTCTTGTTATTTCAGATATTATTTGACTCAATTTCCCAAGGATAAATTGTTGTAATTCCATTGGAGAACGTAAATTTTTGCTTTGGAATATGTGAAATAAGCTCATTTTGAAAGTGTTCTAATTTGTATTGATTGCACTCATCATAAGCTAGTTTCTCTAGCCAAGGTGTTTTGGTTGAAGGGGATTTACTTACTGTTGTAATTAAATTAACGCTACAAGAATTAGGGATGAATCAAAATGATATCTTAAGTTGTCGTTCTCTCAATTTTGACCTCTGAAAGTTGCATACAAATATTGGAAGCTAATCTACAAGTTAATGGATTTTCATTGGAATATTTCTTTGTTGATTTTAATGGTTAGGATTCTGTACTATAGAAACTTTTGTTACAGCCATATAGGGTTGTCATAAAATTTATGATAACACTTGGTTTATATCCCTTTCAACCATCAAAATTATTGTTTGAATATTGAAATGTTATCTACTAATCAAGAGATTTTGTTTCAATATATTACTTGTTGATTTTGACGGTGATTTGTTGCAGTTGTTAACATTTCCTTCTTGCTGACACAAATTACAGTTTGCTACATTTTTTGGAACAACAAGGTTTCTTGTTGTTTCCCATAGTGCTTGGGGGTGTATTTTCATGATCTTGGGTATTGGGATAATGGTTCTAATGCTTGTTTTAGAATTTATCGATCAAATTATTTCTTCCCTTCACCAAATTCATCATTCTTAAAACCCTAAGCACTCTCATACCATGAACTATAGGTATTTTCCTTTCACTTCCTTCTTTTCCCCCTCATTCCCCCTAGATTTACCTCATAATCCTTCCTCATGGTGAATTTATTCATCACTAAAAGAGGGGAGTGTTTATATAAGGTGACACTAAAAGGGGGGAACATTTATCTAAGGTGACAATGGGTAGATTCTCTTGAGTTGTCACACATGTGTGGGTTGAGGTTGGCTTTTCTCAACCTACACCTCGTGTGATAACAGTTTTATTGCTTGCTTGATCAAGCATTAAAATAATTTATTGCCAACATATCCATTATATATAGGCATGTATGGACTAACATATTCTACATGGTCTAGGATGGAAGGAGAGAAGATCAAACAATAGCATTTTAGTTTGGGAAGGAATTGGATGCATGATCCCCTAAGGATTATTGCAAACCATAGAACTTATATAAATATTTCCTTCCCTTATAAGAATGAATAAATTGAAGAAGAAAATCCTTGCAAAAGATAATTAACTTATGAAGAGGTCTTGAATAATTTACAAGATATTACTAAGGAAAAGGAAATGAAAAAGAAAGAGGAATATGAAAAGAATGATGTTGAAAGACAATCTCTTTAGGAGAAGAGAAGATAGTATAAAAATAAAAGACAATAAGCATTAGAAAAAGTCAAAGTAGAGGCTAAATCCAGAAGAAAATAAGAGGAAAAAATAAAAGTAACTAAGAAAGAAGAATTAATGAAGAAAGTAGAAGTTGAAAAGAAAACCAAGGTTGAGGAAACATTTGAGGAGAAATATAAGGAAGATGTTGAAACCAAGAAGAAATAAGAAGCATAGAATAAATCCAAGGAAGATGTTGAGGATGAGAGAAATAAATCTAAAATTGAAGAAAAGAAATATAGAAAAAAAATAATAATTAAAAGTTGAACCTGAAGTAGAAAAATAAAGCAACATGAACTAGCTAGAAAATAAGTTGAAAAGAAAGACAAGGTTGATGCAAAATCTGAGAAGAAATATAAAGAAGATGTTAAGGCCAATAAGAATCAAGAAGATAATAAAGGTAAGGAATATGTTGAGGCTAAGATAAAGAAAACTATAATTGAAGCAAAAAAAGATAGAAAAATAAGAAGAATTGAAACCTAAAGTTGAAGAAAAAAATATAAAGCAACATAAACTAGATAGAAAAGAACCTAAAGCCAAAGATGAAGAGAAGAAAAAAAATGAGGAAGAAATAATGAAGAAAAATACGGATGATTCATAGACTGAAGAAACAAGACAACTGTTGAAATCTCTACTAGTCAACATTCGACTGTTAATTCCAAATAAATCACTTATTGAATTAACACACAACTGAGTAATCAACTAGACATGAAGTGGAAGCATAAACAATGAAGCCAAAATCAAGCACACATAAAAACCAATTGTTTTGGGTATAAACCCATGGAAAAAACTCGAAGGGAAAACCAATGCTGAGAATGATTTTATTATGTTAAATTCAAGGCTCCCGTAATAGGGATAATGACCCACTAAAAGGAACACAGTTGTAGACAAACCTGGCGAATTATGATATGATGTACGGACCATAACTGCACACTTTTTAAGGTGTATGTGAATTTTATTAATCAAGCCCATGTATGTGTGTGAATGTCTCCACCGAAACCCACATACATGTACGAAAATCCTGTAAGAAAAACTCTATATGACACGACACTCTCATGTGGCATCCTTTGACTGAAACCCACCTACATTTCCTTCGTTCTCTCTTCCTCTTTGACCTGATCTCTAGATGAAATTATTTCTTCACCTATCTAAGATCTTGAATCACATTCCTTCATGATCCAATCCTCTCGAAATTAAATCCTCTACTCTCAAGAATCTCAATTATCAAGTGTCTTCCTCCTTCACCCTAGCCTTACTTTTATAATCACGAGTTACAATATATTTATAATCTCACTTGAGATTTAGATTTCATGAGAAGGTTGCATGCTAATTACTTTTAGCACTTTTCTCAAACAAATAAATTAACTAATTACATGATTAATTAATAAAACCAATTTACTTTAATAATTCCTTTAATTGAAGTAAATCTAAGAGTAGAAGGATTTAGACGATTTCCACATGTCTAGACACATAGGCCTATGCGAAAATACCTTTCCAATGCTACCACTAAAATAAACACCCCCTCTCAGAGAGGAAGGTATTTTTCACCACTCCAAGTCTGTCTCCGAAGAGCACAAACTTCTCTTTCTCCAAGGGATTGGTTAGAATATCTACAATCTTCTCATATATGGAAATATACTAAAGCTTCACTACTCCCTTATAGATCCTATCTCGAATGAAGTGATATATGATATCAATATTATTGGACCTGTCATGGAACACCAGATTCTCATATTGTTTGATACAACTTCAATTATCATAGTATATCACCATAGGATCCAACTCTTGACCAAATAAACTTGTAAGCAATTTGCGAAGGAAAATGACTTCACAACTAGCCATACTTGCTGCCATATAATGTGGCTATGCTAAACTGAGTGCTACAAAATTTTACTTCCTGTTGAACCAAGTAATCACTACCAATCCCAAGTTGAAGCAACACCCTAATGTTCTCTTTCTTTCTACTGCATTGTGTTCCCAATCTGAGTCTGTATATCCCTACAACTCCACTCCATCTCCTCCAAGATATCACAATCCATACTCCATTGTACCTCTCAAGTACTTGAGCACATGTTTTGTTGTGATCCAATGCAACTACCTCGACTCCACCATGAACTTGCTCAAGGAGTTCACAACAAAACAAATACATTGCATGGTGTTGACCAAATACATCAAGGACCGACTGCCTATATATCCTGGGATCCACCAACTCTGAATATGAAGTGTCAATATTCTTCAGATTGGTAACCATATGCATAGCCAATAGTTTACAATCCTCCATCCTAAATCTCCTCAATATATATACTGCATACTTCCCTTTCCAAGGAATATCTCTCTCGATACCTACCATACTTCTAACCCCAAGAAATAATGCATTAAGACAATATCCTTCATCTCGAACTCACTAGCTAAATCCACTTTGCACCCTACAATAAGCTCCTCTAAACCTATGAGAAATAAATTATCAATGTAAAAAACCAAGATGAGAGGATCCTCTCAAAGACATATGAAATACAAGTTTGGATCCACCTCACTCTTGGTAAATCCCAAACTCTGCAAGTATCCATCAATCCTAGAACGCCATGCCCTGGGTGCTTGTTTGAGTTTGTACAAAGCTTTCTTAAGCCTACACACATGAGACTCCCTCACATGTACCTCAAAGCCCTGAGGTTTCTCTATGTATACTTCCTCCTCAATGATCCCATTGAGGAACTAATTTTTCACATCCATCTGATGTATCCTCCACTTCATAACTAAATCAATAGAAATAATAGCTTGAATAGAAGCATACTTTCTGACTAGAGAAAATGTATCCTCATAGTCCACCCCCTCTATATAGGAGAACCCTCTCGCCACAAACCTCTCCTTGAACTTCTCTATGCTACCATTTGCAACATGATTTATCTTGTAGAGCCACCTGGAACTCACAACTTATTTCCCCTTCAGTCTCGACGCTATGTCCCAAACATCATTCCTCATAATAGAGGTGTGCTCCTCTACTATGGCATCTCGCCATACTTGTTGATTTGATGCTTCCTCAAAACTATAAGGCTCAACATCAATGATGCTAATCATAAGAACCATATAGTTCTAAATTGTATTTGGAGTTTGGCAATCTCTAACCACACTCCTCAGAGGCTCACCAACATCCCTCAATGTCTGCAATATCCATATGGGTCTCCTAACAGGACTAAAAGGGGATAATTCCTCCTCTCCACTTGAAGTATGAACTCTTGATTGATGCTCATCCTTCGGAGCCTATTTCTCCTCATCCTTTGTCATCGTTGATGAAACAATGACAAACTTGCAATGAAAATTGATAAATGTTTGATGAAAAATGACAAGAACGATGTATGTCCAACATTTTTTTCTGGGGAGGAAATAATCCAGGTTAGTCGAACCATTGACAAACAGGTTCGTCGATGTTTCGATGAGTGTCTATAATATATATATATATATGTGTGTGTGTGTGTGTGTGTGTGTGTGTCTAACAAAAGGTCTGTAGGGGAGTTAATTATGAATAATGTTGTTAGTCTTTAATACTGGCTCAACCCCCCCCCCCCACCGCAATATTGGGAAAATTATTTATGATGTTTTTCAATGGATTGACATGACCAATGGGTTCAATGGATATCCCTAACCAAAAGGTGGTACAATACCATTGATGAGGAATGAAGTTGATCTAGAATTAAACCCAAGTAAGAACAATGAAAACAAGAAAGAAATAAGAAATTGAAATTACTTTCCTAATTATATTGATTTGTCAAAGGCCTCTTTATAGTTTTACAAAGGGTCCACAATTTAAATACTTAACTACTTGCACGTATTCCAAAGACTAAAATAAAAAATAAACTAAGTGCACATAGCTCGAAGACTAAAATAAATGATAAACAATGTATATGCACACAACTTGAAGGATGAAATATGCAACTAACTATCCATGAATTATGTTGGGAATTTGAAAAGGTTCCCTTTGTTGGACAACTGAGAGGG
>ML783391.1:30452-121197 GCA_009831015.1 Picea engelmannii | reverse complement strand
CAGTCACATATATGAGAAACACAGAGACAAATATTTCCTGAGGAAACCCATACAGGGTAAAAACCTCTTTTCCTTTATATGATAAGTAATAGTTACATTCTTTACATTATCATACATATGAGCACCAACTCATAATGAGGCTATAACCTCTATTTTGCAAGCTGCTACTTGCTGAGAGCACCAACTCTCTATTTTCTCTAACACCAACTAGAAGGAAGCACCAACTCCCTGAGTGTTTCCAGCACCAACTGGATGGAAGCACCAACTTCCAATCATACAGGCACCAACCTGTATAACAGAGAACAAGAGTTCTCCCTTGCACCACCCTGCCACCCTGGTTTCTCTGGCTGCCACCAGATGGAAGCTACAACTCCCTGTGTTCAAGCACCCACTTGAACCTCTGAGGACAACAATCCTCCCTAGCACCTCCAAACCACCCTCAAATATGAATATTTTCTACTGAAACTTATCACAGTGATATGATGTTCAACAATGGATTACCAGACTCATCATTGTTCTGCTGCATTTCGTTGCTCTGTCTACCTCATTGCCTTTCTGCACACCTCACTTGCGCTGTTTGTTCTTCCGCTTTTTATGCTATGTGTGCCATGTCCATTCACTGAACAGTTCCTCTTCTGTGCTCTTCAGCTGCTGCACTCTCCTCCTTCTTCACACATGAATCACCTTCACCTACAACAATCACAACAACCTCCAACAACAACCTCATCTCTTCTCTGTATCATGTACTTATAGCTTCTGTGCACCTTGTGCATGCAATGTGTACAATGCCTCTGCATGCTGACTCCGTGTCGTTATCCTCCACCTCTCGAGTGCTCTGTCTGATCATCATCATGAATCTTCAGCTTCTCTGGTGGTTCACCCCGCGTGTCCATCATCACTGTATGTTATACTGAGATTCCTCATCCTCTCTGGCAGTTTGAGACTTTTCGTCTTCTCTATGACAGTCGAAATTACCTTCTCTGTTTCAGTTACAGGCCTCAATGCTCATCAGTTGTCAATCGCCTCCACGAACATCTTCATCCCTCTCAGAGACTCTTCACCTCCTCTGTCAGTCATCCTGAAGTGTCTTCGAGTCCTCTGGCAGAACCCATCAGTGGTTTCTGGAAGTTACACTGTATCGTGCTACAGTTGCCCTCCGATCTTGTTCAAATTCATCTGCACCGTTGGATTGAATCCACGGGGTCTTGCATTCATTTCGGCATTTCGACATTCGGAAATTCTGTGCTAAGTGTCTTGACACTTTATTTTGCGATCTCCGAAGTTCTGATACAGGACTTTTCTGCACTAGCTCATTCTCTTCCTGTGACCAAGGGCTGTGACCACAGCCTTATGCATAAGGCGCTTTCGCTATTTCGCATATCGCAAATTCGCAATTCAAGTTGATTTGTTTCTTTTGTCCCTCCATATTGCGATTTGCGAAACTCCGACACGGAGTTGAACCAACGGTCCAGATCTGATCTCGATTCAATGGCTACGATTGAATCGCGATATCGCACATCGCGAAATCGGAAGTCTTGTTGCATTTGTTTCTTTTCCTTTTGAAATCGCGATTCGCGAAACTTCGACACAGCTATAATCAACGGTCTAGATTCATTCTCGATTCAATGGCTGCGATTGAATCGCGATATCGCATATCGTGAAATCAGGATTCTTTTCTTTTCTTTTTGAATTCGTGATTCGTGAAACTCCGATAAGGATTTGGATCAACGGTCCAGATATGATCTTGACTCAACGGCTGTGATTGAATCGCCATATCGCATATCATGATTTCAGCATTCTTGTTGTCAAGTGTTTTTTTCACTTCATAGTCCCGATCCCCGATACTCCATGAAGAAAATCAATGATCCAGATCACTTCTTAACTGAATGGCTGCGATTAAATCGCGAAATCGCATATCGCGATATCGGGAATCCTGATGTCAATAATTTTTGACATGTCCAACTCTCGATCCCTGAAATTCCGACAAGGAATAGAATCAACGGTCCAGATCAAACCTTTGATCTGACGGCTCATGCTACATCGCGATTTCGAGAAGTTAAGGAACCTTGTTCCTTTGACTCTCCAGTCAGCGAACTTACGATCTTTCCCCACGTGTCCTTCCTGATGATGGACGGTCCTCCTTCTTTCGGGATTTTGTGAGCCCCTTTTCTCCTTGCACTTTTAACTATCGTGCAGGTTTTCCTCGATCCAACGGTGGTCGGACCCTGCGCTCAGATCTGATTCCTGAGATCTATCCTCCTCTTTAGTGCTCTCTTCTTGTCTTTATTCAGATCTGACGGCCCTCATGCTGTCGGGAATTTTGGATAGGATCCAACGATCAGCGACGCTTCTCCTCCAAGCTTACACATCCTTCTTACTTGGAATAATTTCGACTCTGCGCTAATTCCTCCTGAGCCTTCGTTGTTCCTGTTTGTCCATCGAAGCACACTCTGATCCTACCATCTTCACTGTTGTACTTTCCATCAATGACAAGCATACGTTACCTATTAAGCATTTGCCAACACCCTTAACGATGAGTTATCCATGTTAAAATGTGGTTTTTGTGATATGTCCTTCTTTAGAGGCATTCCCTCCTATTCCAAATCAGTTACTCTTAGTTTAGATTGAAAGTGCCTTCACTTTTCTCCTAGTTTAGGACTAAATCTATGGGGAGGAAAAAGGTTGGAATAAACATCCGTCAATGTTTATTTTTTAGCTATATCCAAAGGTGGTGTTGTAGGGATATTGGTTCTATTCCTAAAAAATAAGTGTCTATTATTTGGGGGACCTTTCCATTGGTTATGGCCTATGGTTGGAAATTCAACACAGATGTTGAATCCAATGGAAAAATTCTTTGTTGGAACAAGTATGCTTTGTCTATGAGGAGAGATATATAGTGGTGCAAATAGTCATGTGCAATGCCATAACTTATAGATGAGGTGAAAACATGAGAGAAATTGATCCACTAGAGTTTTCACTTGTTGAATGTGTAGACTCAGGAAGTGATGAATGTTGAAGATACTTGCATAATATGTTAGCGTTTTATGTGCAAAAAGTATGGGTTAAAGTGATTTTGTATCCCTATGAGAGGACAAAAATGTAGAATTCATGCTTGGTAGCTAGAGAGAAACCTAATAATCCTACATTATTATACCATAGATTGTGCCTCAAAGGGGTGAAATTTTGCAATCCTCCTTAGGTAATTTGAGAACAACTAGAGTCTGTATAATGGGATCTTAAATAGGCATGACATGGAGAGGGACTGATTGTGATGCTCAAAGCGATGTGTTGAAGGTGCCCCAAAATTCCCAAATGAAATATAGAATGTTGGTTGTTTAAGGGTAAGAGAAATGATGTTGGAAGAAAAATCATTATCCCCATTAATAGACATCATGTGCTATATTTATTGTGCCATTGTTTCAAGTTGTAGATAACAATCCAACTCCATGAATAGGTCCTTGTAAGCTACTATAGAATGGACATGGAAAGTGTTATATATTCCACTTGAGTGTGAGCAGTGATTAGGACAAATGTTGGTGGAGTGGAAGGAGAAAGGAAATATTGATGTCCAAGACTATGGGGTATTATTTTTTATACATAAATACTAGATATGAAGGTTCATTGTTGTCTATATGTCTATTTTTATGAATGGCTAGAATAGGTAGATCCTAATGTGATGTAAGTTGATGAGGAGTGTTTTTGGAATGAAGCTCCATTTGTAAAATTGCAGTAGTGTTCTATAGGACCTTGTGAATTTCAATAGGTAGTAGAAACTCATTGAGTGCAACATGGGTTATGTGGATGGATACAGAATCACTGGGACACATGATATATCTCTTTTGAGGAAAATAGGTCGGGTCTAATAAATAATTTGAGATCATTCCAATCTATGAATGGGATGTTGATCATTTGGGTATGCTAGATTCGGTATGGAATGCTTGAGATCTCAGTGTTGTAGCACATGTGAGCATTATGGGAATTAGTTCATGGAAGGGAAAGAGAGGAAACCGACAACATGGGTTGAAGTGTATTAAAGGATGATACAACATTCTTTGGAGGGACTATGAGAGAGGAAAACAAAATATGGGTTATGGTGAATTGGGGATAATGGGGATTTATAATGGAAGCAATAGAGTGAGGTATGGATGGGGTAGGAAGGGTAGGAAGAGGGTTAACATTTCAGAGGGTATTGAAGGAGGATGGTGTAAATGGATAATACTGCTTGGGGAAAGTTACAACATAGAGAGAAAGGCATTTATGCAAGCTTACTGGTTGGACTATAGAATTATTTTTTATTTCATAGGTTTTTTTTTCTTTAAACATTTTTTATGTGTTGCAATAGGAATTGTATAATTCATTACAATCATGTTGATATGGAATTCCTAAGAGTAAATTAGAATAATAGAGGGAGGACACATTGCATCCAATGGTGTCTCGGAAAGGCCCTATGGAAAACATTATTGCATAATGTTTATTAACTAGAAGAAAATGTTTGTCCTATTGTACCCAACTGAGGTGATAAAGATAGGGGTGTGATGTGATGGGGAGTTTAATATGACCTACAAGGTATTGGGATATGAGATTATTTTGGATGCATTGTTGAGGATGATCATGGTTAGTTGGTCTTTCACTTGACAATTATTAGTAAAAAGGATATTTGGAGAGTGCAAATTATTTTATTTAGTCTTAAGAGTAAGGAAGGGTCTTCTATATTAGGGTTGGGAAGAGGGATGATTTATAGTTGATAATATGGGTTAGGATATGGATATGAATTAGAAAATTCAATGGCATGTTCCTCCAAAGATAAGGTGGTAGAGGTGGCTTGGAATTGTAAGAACCTACAATATGTAGCAACATAGTTTACATTTTTATGATAGTGGAACTAATTGGGGGGAGGGGAGGGTGTGAGAGGATGTGGATTTGGAAACATTAGTGTTAGAAGGATGTGTAGAGGGAGGGTAAGAAGGAATAATTTTTTGGGAAAGGATAGGGATATGGTTATGGGGAAAAGGGAAGCAAGGTAAATTCTTTACATTGTGTTCAATAGAGAGGGCACACAGAAGGACTCGATCTAGGGAGGTGCTTCCAAATAATGCTACTTTGTGATGAAAAAAAACCAAAAAGTCATAATTAAACTTAAGTATAAGTTCCTCTTCAAAAAAAATTATTTGGAGTTAGATCCAAAGCTTGGTAAAAATATCAATACATTGTTAGATGCTTTGACTCAAAGCTTGTTGAAGTTGCAATCATCTACAAATCAAGTTTTGTAGGTATCTAAGAGGGTAAAAACATTGTCTGAAGGCTTTGTATAACTCATCCCAAGTAGTGATATTCCTATTTTGAGGACTAGTAGTAGTATCTTCATTAAGTTATATGTAAAAGTATGTAGAAGCATATTGTTGAATCTTGGGCCACCATATATTTTGTCATGAGATCAAGCATGCTTCTTGAGATGGAAAACCAAATCTTCTTACCTTGATTCTATCATTTAGTTGGTTAAATTATAAGGCCCACAATTTTTTTCCCTCTCATAATGGTCCCGAAGGTCTCTTAGCTCATTCACTTGGCCCTCCACAACATGAGTTGTAGAAATAAATAAATACTTCAGAAAGAAATATATTCTATAAAACAATACAAAGCATCAGATAACCTGACTCAACAACCATAAAAGGAAAATTTTCAATTGATTATTTTCCCAATACCTAAATATCCAACATGCAATGACTCGTGCATAAGTTCGTTCCTGAGTTTTTCAAGTTAGTTGTTGGAGTCTTCGAGGGACATCCATGCCTCATGAAATTATTTCTTCTTTAATTCATAATATTTATGCAGCTATTATATTTTTTTTTCATACGCCAAAACATATTTACATCTCCTACCTTTACTCTGAAAAACAATAAAAAAGTACTATTTGTTATTTTAGACAATCTCTGACAAAAAAATTATAATTTATACTAATATGACTACTTCACAAAAGGACAAAAATAAGGAATTTCTTACTAACATTCCAACGCCTTCGGAGGAAACATTCATGTGGATTTTTTGTTTCAAATATGAAATGGAAAAAGGGATACCAACACCATTCTTACCTTCTGATTATAGCCCTCTTCACCTACTACTACTTCCTGGTCCTGTTTTGTTTGCTTCAAATCATCTTTTTCAATCGTGATAGGATGTTTATGACCTATATGAGCTGAAACTTATATCCGTTAGTACCATATCAAACATTTTCATTCTCTATCACTACTTGTAATGCACTGCTGACAATGGACCCTTTACATACATCACCACAAATCTTGGGCCACACCTTCTAAGTGG
Organism: Picea engelmannii; assembly: GCA_009831015.1. Lineage (NCBI taxonomy): Eukaryota > Viridiplantae > Streptophyta > Pinopsida > Pinales > Pinaceae > Picea > Picea engelmannii. The sequence goes on along the minus strand of ML783391.1, from coordinate 114,879 downwards.
TTTCTTGTGAGAAGCCAATGTTACTCATCATTCATATTGGAACAAGTCTTGAAATATATAGTTAGGCTACTAATCCATGAGTCTACCAATTCACCCTACATTTGGATCCCATATTCAGGTAACAAAATGTGGGTATTAATCTAGAAAGGAGAGGTGGGAACACTAGACTATCATCATAAGGAATCTATGAGAGTACTAGATAGATCCTGAACAATGCTAGAGAAAGGGGATTCATCCTCATCTAAATAAACTTCTTTGTGGGGAAGAACTATGTGAAAGAGGTGTGGTTAGTTCATTTTGTTGTTGAGTGGATGTGAAGACTAAAATAGAGGATATCTAGTCTAAAGAGTTGGTTAAGGCAAGAGAAAAAGGTCCAAATTTGGAAAGAGGGAGCATTGAGGTGGGAGGGAAACCTCGAAAAACCTAGCAATGTTGTTAAAGAGTAGTAGGTGAGGGATATATTGGACCATATTTTCAATAGAATGTTGCATGGGAGGGTGAACTCCAAAAGGAACTTGGAATGATACTAAAAATGAAGTAGTATATGTGGGCATTAAGCCAAGGAACTAGACACTAAAAAGAAGAATCCCTAAGAAGAGATTCATCTAGGGTTTGAACCAAGAAAGATATATGTGGGAGGGAATACTCCAAAGGAAACAAATTTGATCTAGAGGGCATGTGGGGTGGGAGGGAACCTCCCAAAAACCCAACATTGCTAAACATTGGGTGGTTTCTGATCTAAAGAAATAGATTCAAGTGAGAAAGAGATATTGAATCACATGATCTAATATGAAATTATGAGGAACACAGTTGATCTATAATTAAACCCAAGTATGAACAATGAAAATAAGAAATAAATAAGATATCAACATTGTTTTCCTAGCTTTATTCATTTGGCTAAAGACCTCTTTATAGTTTTACAAAGGGTCAATAAGTTAACTAGTTAATTAATTGCATGCAATATAAAAACTAAAATAAGTAATAAACAAAGTTCATGAAGCCTGAATGATGAAAGAAATGATAAATGATGCATAAGAATGAATCTAACAGGATGAAATATGAAATTAATTATCCATGGATTGTTCTTGAAATTTGAAAAGAAACCCTTAGGGCTGGTGCACTACTAGTGAGACATCCTTCTTGGGAGGAATTCCCTCTTGTTTGAAACCATCCACTTATGATGGTTCTACCAAAATGTCAACATATGAATTTGTCTATGGAAAAAAACCTCCCTCAATGGATTCATATTTACTAGGCACATCCAAGGTTTAGGAAGTGAATCACACACTTAACATCAAAGTGACCATTCTTTGCACAGTTAAAGACAATATAGTTTTGGATAAAAATAGAATGAATAAACATGTCAATCAACATCACTCTATGTGTTCTTCATCTCCATACCTGTGGTTCTATGGAATATATGAGTAACTTGGAGTCGAGTCTCCATGAGATGATGGCTTGAATAAAACATGAAACCATGTGTATGATAAAACTCATGCCAAAAATGTCATGAACTAATACAAGCCTCCTTTATCCAATCTTGGATAGGGCTGGTATACACATCATTGTTGCAATAAAATTCATGAGACAATCCCACGTTATCTTATATATTAACATTGTCATTACCTCCCTCAAGCAACAAAGGCTTAGGGGGCTCTATAAAATCATTCAAAATGTCATTTCAATCATCCAAGTAATATGTATGTGTGATATGAGACAACAACCTAGATTTAGAAAATATTTTTAGTCTCCTTAAAAAAGGTTTTCTTCCCAATAAATCAAAAGTAACGTTTCCAACTGAAAGTGCATGAAAAAGAGAATATGAACATGATTCAAGAAAGAGGTGCTTGGAAATTTCTGTAATTAAAAATATGTTGTACCTTACAATTTCCAGCAACTAAACCACATTTCTTAGTTGAAAAATCATGCATACTTTTACAAATACTTAAGGAAGAAGGTGGTTGAAAAAATTATGTTTTTTTTGTACCACAAATATATTCCATATATTGAAACATGTCTGCATAAAAACCTCCTAGGTCTCCTCAAAGTTGGATGTGTTTCTCTCCAAAGTGAAACGCCCCTACAAGAAATGGATAGAAGATCCCAAGAGTGAATGGTCTTGAATAAATGCATAAAACATGGGCCATGTTCGGTTCTACCTACACTCCATCGAATGAGAAAACATAGGTAGTGACGATATGATTGAAATGGAAATGGAAATGGAAAGAATGAAGCACCATGCATCTTGTTTATTTATTTGACTAAATGTAATGAATGGAAAAATGGGTGATCATCAATTGTTGGGTTTGAAAATTTGATGTAGAATATAGTTTTCCTACAATATTATTGGGCATTGGCCTTGGCACCACAACCAATTAAGCCGAGTAGTGAAATCATATTTGCACAAAGTCATTTATTCATGGTAATGAATTCACATTGGAGAAGCTTGATCTCAGTTCGAAACTAATTGCAGAGACTTTCACATTTCTTATTTTGCAATGAATATCTATCTTGGTAAGACATACAAGCTTCCATAGGCCTACCATTTATGGATCATAATGGTATGAAAATGGTTGGCTACAGTAATTTGATGAAGGAAATTTTTTGGTCTTATTCCCATTTGGTGACTCCAAAAAGGGAAAACCCCACGTTCTGAAATATCTAAATTGAACTTGTTGTTTGTAGAGGTGAGAATTGAAGGTATTTGAAGACTCACCTAACAACTCCACTGATATTGAAATAAGGTATGATGTATATATGTAATTTCCTATCAACTTATCATAATGGAAGTAAAGAAATATGGCATTTTTAGAATAATTGTATATGGAAGGATGTTCAACCCATTAGATTTCTCGGATATCCCATAGTATCCAAATGAGCTCTTTGATCCAAATTGGGGAAAACACGTTCCAAATTTCTAGGGACAAATTGATTCGGCTCCACTACATATTGCATCTTTCATTGAACTCATACCATATCTTAATGTGTCAATGAACAATGAAGATATTTCTAATGACCTTGGAAGATGATGCATTGGAATGGTTTTATGATTGTATTCCAAAGGAGATATCTTCTCTTTTAGGTTTAATCAAAGAATTTTGCAAGGTTTGGGATCTTGGTTATGTTGAAGGATCACACGAGCAATATGTTATGATTGAGATTTATATTAGAATGAGAAGAGAGCTTGATGATTTGGTGCTTGCATACACAAGTGATCCTTATAATATCCTGTTTGATAAAACCAAATCTAAATATGATGCACTAAACTCATTATTCACCATTGTAGAGAAGTACCTAAAATAAGCCCAAGTAAATATTGGAAATGAGTTTCATGAGGATGACCAACTTTCTCTTTCATCCCATGAGCCACTTATACATAAGTTGTAGATCTTAACAATAAACGTTGTGATGAAAGCCTTGAAGACAATGTTTCATTTCTTCATATAGAAGATCTCCATGGTGAAAATCATGGTGAAGATTTTGTTGAAGATAATGTACTTCCTCTTGTTCAAGCATGTTGTGATGACAACACACCATTGCATGATGAGGAAATTCAAGCATCTGCTACACCCTCCATCGAAGACAAGGTTTTGGTGAGTTATCCACCTTTTCAAATTTTTGAATTTGATGATGGATCCATTGATGATTTGAATAGGATAGAGCTTGTAGAAAATCCCTTGGAGGAACATAAATTTGCAAGTACTTCCACTAAATTATGTCATGAAGAACATGACAACCAAGAGGATGATAAAGTGAGAATTCTTTTCATGATTGGTAGACATAAATGGGATATGGATCTTTTATTTTCTCATGGATATCCTATCTATGACATGGATGGTGAGAGTTTTTCAGATGAAGACATGAATTTGCACCTTCCTTTTTCAATAAACCTTGAGAACCACCTCATTGAGCATGACCAAGACATTGCAAGTCTTATTTCCTACGAACTTGGAGATCCAAAAGATGATACCATATATTATGCACATTCTATTATCAGTCAATATTCATGTGTCCTCATTAATGCGTCATATTTCTTATAACATAAGGGGCGTTTTCATCACATTACACATGAAGAAATTTTCCAGCCATTTATATCTTCAACTCATACTATATATATGCACAAAAATTCTGCAAAGGGATGTAATTTTACAATATGTTTGGGACAACAACATGCACAATTGTTGATGTATTGCAGAAATTCAGCATTCCAAATGACAACATCAAACCCCAGATCATGAGATGATTTGTTTTCCCAAATCTGATTTTTTATGGCATGCATCATTAAATGGCAGTAAAAAGGGGCATCAAACTTTTTACAAGTTTATCTACAAGATGCTTTCTAAAACCTTGTTGCTAGAGGCTATGACAAATGATTTGTATGGAAATGAATAAGGGTAACTCTTGAATCTTGTACATCAATGTTTGGAGAGGCATTTTCTAGTGCATAGAGGTGATTCATGGCTAAATGATGGGTTGTCCTATTTATATGTCGGAGATGAAGAATTTAACAATGCTATATAATATTAGATAGAGAAAGAATGTAGAAACACATACCAACCTTAGTGTGATATTGGTATTTTCTTCTGTCCTAAAGAGCTCACCTCAATTTTCAACCATATAGTGAAAAAGATTCTAGAAAATGCTTGCATGAAATTCGATGTAGCATCACTTTAGTTTGTTTCCAAACACGAGGGGAGATGGGGAGATATCTTTTTTTCAATGAGATGACATGATTGTTGCATTATCTCGTTGATTTCACTTAGATTTTTCATCTTCTTGTTGTAGAGTATGGTAGGAAGAATACGCTTGATGTTCATAAGTAGTATACTTCATTTATGATCCCTTTGGCATTTTGTGCTCACACATTTATTTGTAGTTCCCCTTAAGAATGAGTAGTTAGATGTACATTCTCAAGTTTTTGTAATTAATTGGGATTGAATACATTTTGTATTATGTGGAGGGGATGTGAATATTTTGATCCATTCCATCATTGACAACCAATCCTTTGATTCAACTTCTAGGTGCAATAGAGATTCTAGAGTTCTCTTACACCCCACAAGAGAGTACAATGCCCATGTGGAGCTAGTTTCCACCCCCTAAAAATGTGGGGGTCATTTCACATTTTCATTGGATTTCCTTTCTCACTGAGCATAGGAAAACATCCTTAGACTTCAGTGGAAGTTACAAGTTGTGGAGTTTATGCACTTTATTCCATATTTCCCGAGTACCATTCATCATGCAAGGTTTGGAGAAATATGGTTGGCTTGTTGGAGGATTTTCTAGAGGAACATTTCACTAAGAGATTCCATTTGGGTAGACTTGGAACATTTGAGGCATGGATACATGGATTGCATTACCTTTTTGTTGCATCATTGAGGAATAGCCTTGTTCCAAAGGTTTAAACCAAGACCTGAGACCAATGGATAAAAGAAGAACTCTGTAGAAGATGAATGCCTCAATTCAAGAGGTGGCTAAAGCATAACATATGGTAAGACAAAACACAAAAGAGAAAAAAAATCCCTACAATGGAGAAAGCCTGGAGTAAGTCATGTGGGAAAAAAGAGAGCTAATGGAGGAAAATTGTTCTTGAAATTGTGCCATGTGGCATTAGAAAGTATCTCTATGGTCAAATAAGTTCCACTAGAGACATTACACATGCTTCATCGACATTATGGCCATAAAATAAGGAAACACGTGACCTTAATGGATGACTGCTTAAGAAAAAAGTAGGTAAAATTCACATGGAAGGATAAATCTTGATGCTATATTTGATGATGATTGTTAAGTTTTTGTTTTTGTTATTAGTTTATTTCCAAATTACATGAGCTTTCCAAAAAAACAACATAAACAGGATCACTGAAAGAAACAGAATCACAAGGTACACAACATTTTATCCTAGGAAACCCTCATGGGGGGAGAAAACCCAGCGAAAAATTCCTCAATAATAGATTTCCAATACAATGTCAAGACTAAGACCAAAACACCAAAGATAAACCAAGATTGAGCATGCACCTCTCTTCTCCTTCCTCCTACAAATGCAACTTCCTTCAATATATGTGCACTAGATGAGCGAGTGTGAGTGTGTATAAGTGAGGAACCATCCTCACATATAAATACTAGTTGAGGAGGTGCTAGGGTTATGTCTCTTCACTTAGTAGGGCCAACTTCTTCTAGGAGTGGTTAAAACCACTTTGTAAAAACTAAGGGCCAACTTTACAAATACCACCATATAAATATGGTTTGACCAATCCACAAAAGGGGATTTGGTCTTATACAAGACCCGACATGATCAATCCATGAAAGGGGATTTGATCTATAAGATAATAACTCAAATTAGAATATTCTTCAAACTTACAAAATTTCAACACTCCCCCTTAACGAGAAGGGTATTATACTGACATGACCCAATACAAAATCATCAATAAAAGGAGAGGGAAACATCATCATCATCATCATCTGGAACACTGACTGACACATCTATAAATCATCAGAAGTTTTTCTCATCATCGATATCATCATCGTTCACAACATGGAGCTAGAGTAACATCATCATCAACAACAACATGAAGCTAAAACATCAACATCAATAGCATGAAACTAGAATAACATCATAAAAAATGGCACAAATTTGTTACAACATCGTCAACGACATGAGGCTGGAACAACATCATAAACAACAAGAGGTTGGAACAACATCATCAACAACACAAGGTTGACACAACATCATCAACAACATGAGGTTGAAACAACATCATGAACATATGACAACAAAATGAGGTATTTGCAACAACAACATTTTGTGGTACTTTGACATACCATCCTTATCGGACCTTCGGGATCTGCCTGGGAATCATAAGATTCCCTAGGATTTAAAATCCTAACAAGCTACCATGTGGTACTCTGATAGACTGTCCTTACTAGACCTTTGGGATCTGCCCAGGAATCATAATATTCCCTAGGATATAAAATCCTAACGGGGATACCACTACTGACCACAACTGGCATACACATGCACAAATACTCTGTCAGACCATCCTTACCGAAACTTTGGGATCTTTCCAGGGATGATCAGTCCCCTAGGATATAAAATCCTAACTGAGCTACTCATTGTTGGTCAGGATAGCATAGTATCATCAACATCACTCCCCTTTTCGATGGAGGTCCTTTCAGACAATACCAAGATTTTCTCGAAAGTACTAAAACTTCACATGAGACAAAGGATTGGTCAACACATCTACAACCTTCTCATTTGTGCCAACATATTGGAGCTTTAAAACTCCCCTCTGCACCATATCATGAATGTAGTGATATTGTATCTCTATTTTCTTCGACTTATCATGGATCATTGGGTTCTTTGTCATCTTTATAAAACTTTGGTTATCACATAGAATCACGATGGCTTCCATCTCTAGATCTAACATACCTGTCAACAACTTATGAAACCATATGTATTCACAAATGGTGGAACATGCTGCAATGTATTCTGCTTCTACCATGATGAGAGAAATACTGGATTGCTTCCTTCTTTTTCATGAAGTCATGGCTGACCCCAAACTGAAACAACATCATGAAGTGATCTTTTTTCTAAAGCACTTCCAGCCCAATTTGAATCAGTATAACCATACAGTCTGAAGTCATGATCTCCAGTATAACAAAGACCATAATCCAACATACCCTTAAGGTATCTTATCACATGATTTGCAGCTACAAGGTGAAAACATTTGGGCTCTACCAGATATTGACTCAAGGTGTTCACAGAAAATCATATACATGGCATCGTATTCGTCATATACATCAACAAACCAATAATATGTATGTATAGAGTAGCATCAACCAACTCTGACGAAGTATCAACCAAGAGCTTCAAATTCATTTCCATGGGTGTGTTCATGGATTTACATTCCAACATGTCAAATATCTTCATTATTTCAACTGCATAATTATCTCGGTTAAGGAAGATCTACCAAACTTCAAGACCTAAGAAATAATGCATCAGGCCTAGGTCTTTCATCTCACACTCTGTGGAGAGCTTCTTCTTACAATCTGTGATGAGCCTTTCTTCTACGGTCAAGAATAAATCATCACATATAGTATAAATATAACTGGCTCATCATTCATAACCTTGAAGTAAAGGTTATAATCAACTTTAATATTGGTAAAGCCCAAGCTTGTCAAGAAACTATCAATTCCTCTAGGAGCTTGCTTCAGCCCGTACAAATCTTTCTTCAACATTTAGACATGAGTCTTTCTATATGCAACTTCAAACCCTTGTGGTTTTTCTATATACACTTCTTCTTCAATAACACCATTTAAGAAAGTTGTTTTCACATCCATCTGGTGTAACTTCCACTTCATTTTGGACGCAAGAGATATGATGGTTCTGATAGAAGTGTATCTGGATACAGAAGAAAATGTCTCTTCATAATCAATACCTTCCTTTTGAGAAAAAAAAAAATGAGCCATAAATCTTTCCTTATGTTATTCAATACTTCCATCTGCTGCATGTTTTATTTTGTATATCCACTTGGAAGATACCACATATTTGTTCTTTGGTCTGGGAACTACTTCTCATACATCATTCTTTATAATGAACTGGTATTCTTCTATCATGGCATCCATCCATTCTTTCTTCTGAACGGATTCTTCAAATAAAGTAGGTTCCTTTGATCACACATCAAGGCCATATAGTTAGAGAATGGCTTGGGTTTCTTGCTTTGTCTCATGGTTCCTTCTGGGGCACCATAATTCTCTACATATTGAATAAGTTCTATCGCCCAATCTGGATTTCTCTTGTGAGAGATCGTCATATGGGGAGGTTCTTGAGATTCTATCATATCATGATCTTATAGAATCTCATTATTAGGGGTAACTGTAACTTCCTTCACAGGTTCTGCAACTCTGGGAGCTACAGGTTCTTCTTCGTATACTTCTTCAAGATAACATTTCCTTGATATTTTGAGTGTTATATCTTCATCAAAGGTTAGATATCTTCTGATATCAATATGATGGTAACCTGGTATGTAAATTTTGAAGGCCTTAGAGACCTCACAATATCCAACAAATATTCCCTTCTTTCCTGAAGGATCCAACTTAGTTATATTTTCTTTTGGAATGTGTACAAATACTGGACAACCAAATATTTTGAGATGGCTTACTTCTGGATTCTTTCCGGTGAATATTTCTTCGGGAGTTTTGAATCCAAGTGCACTATGGGATAATCTGTTTTGGACATATATTGTTGTTCTTTCTGCTTCATCCCATAAGTGCATTGAAGGATCTTGATCATGAATCATAGTTTTTACTACTTCCATAATCGTTCAATTCTTTCTTTCTGCTACACCATTTTGTTGAGGATTATAGGGAGTGGTGATCTCCCTCTTAATATTGAAATATCTGCAAAATCTTTCAAAGTCTTTTGAAGTGTACTCTCCTCCATTGTTTGAACTGAGTATCTTGATTTTCCTTTCGGAGAGGTTTTCTACCAGGGCTTTGAATTCCTTGAACTTTCCAAGTACTTCATCTTTTGAATTCAAGAAATAAACCCAAGTATTACGGGAGTAATCATCAATAAAGGATACATAGTATACATACCCTCTTAGAGAGGTTGATGGCATTGAATCACATACATCTGAGTGGAAAAGCTCCAAGATTCCTTCTACTTTACTGTCACTCTTTGGAAAAGGATTCTTTATCTTCTTTCCTTATGCACATCCCTTGCATACACCTTCATGATCAACCTTTAATTCCAGTAAACCTATAACTAACTTTCTTACATATGTTAAGGCTTTGTAGTTGATGTGAGGTAGTCTTCTATGCCAAATTTCACAAGGACTTTCAGTAGAGTGAGTTAAGGCTACATATGAGTGACATTTTAACTTTTACAACCCACCTTCTTAGTTCCAATAACAACTGCATCTTCTATAGTTTTCCCTTTAGGTCACATAATAACTTCACCATCTATGAATGAAACCCTAAAACCTTTATTATCTAGAGTTGAGATAGAAATTAATTTCTTTGTCAAACCTGGTACATAAAGTACATCCTTCATTCTCATCGAAGTTCCTAAATCAAGTTTGTAGGTGGATTATCCCATTCCTTTGATAGGGTACTACTAATCATCTCTAAGTGAAACTTTCTGGTGGAAGTATTTTTATGTAAGACTAGAGAGAATGTATTTATGACCTGTCATGTGCTTAGAGGCACCGTTATCTATGAGCCAACTATCCTCTCTAGGTGTCACAGATCCCGAGAAGGATGAAAACAAAAAATAATCTTCAATCTCTTATTTAGTTAACTTATTGGGTGGCTCATCATATTCAACTGCATGGGAATTATTTATTTTGTTATTTCTCTTCTTGTATTCTTCCCTTCTAGAAGGACAGTTCTTAGCAATGTGTCACATCTTATCACAATGAAAACATTGATAAGAGGAGAAATATTTTCCCTTTCTTTGACCCTCATGATATTTCTGGAATCTCTTTGGAGGGTGAGATTATTTATGAAAGTGGTCTCCTTTTGAAAATGATATTTTTTATTTCCTCCTTTATCATGAGAATCTAGGGATTGATCTTCATATCTTAATAGGATGACTTCTCAGTTGGCCACTCTTGCTTCTTCTTGAACATATTCTTCCCATAAACTGTCAAATTGGAGTTTCTCTTTTCTTGCACAAATAGTTTGGATGAAGGCATCCCAAGGTCTTGTGATACCATTAAGAGTTGTCATTATGAGTTCATATTCATCCAAGTTGTCTCCAATTTATTCTAATTGTTCCTTGAATAGAGAAACCCTAGAGAAATAGTCTTGAATTGTTTCTCCTTTCTGCATTTTTGTATTCTTGAGTTGGGTTCTCAAGTTCATATTTCGATTGATGTTCTTTCCTTCATACATTCTGGTTAGGGAATCAAACATATATTTTGGATTATTCTTAGAAGACACTTGAGGGATCAATTCGTCTTTAATGGAATATGAAATTATTCTTTTGGACTTAATCATATCCTTCTTGTACTTCTCTTTGGCTACATTTTGTTTGGGTTCTGGTACATTTTATTTTATGAATTTTGCAAGGTCATTCTCTTCAAGAATGATTCCAATTATGTACTTCTAGGCTCTTAAATTTTCCACACCTTCTAACTTGTCAACAAGCTTGGTGCTTGCAGACATTTTGACCCGTAGCTTAAGAAAATGACCAGAAAATGAAAATGCTCAAAAATTGAAACCGATCTTACCAGGAGACTCTCTGGGCTAAGGAGAGTTTGTTGGAGCTGACTGTTTCAGAAAAATCCAAGTTGTAACCCTTGAAAATTGACCTGCATAATTCTGGACTGGTACTTCTGGTATTGGTTATGGTTTTCTAGTTTTTTGGTGCCATTCAAAACTAGGGTTTGACTTTCCAGAGAAACTAGTCACTGGAAAAGTTTGCTCAAGCTACCAAGAGATGCGCTAGGGAAGGAAACACTTCCCAAGATAATTTTTGGTCAAAATATTTTCTTCGATAGAAATACCTAATTTTCTTGTATGACAATAGTGACATCTAGATACTCAGTGAAATATGCTCTATTTAGTCAAGCTCTAATACCATGTTAAGATTTTACTATTGTTATTAGGTTATTTCCAAATTAAATGAGAATTCCAAAACAACAACATAAAGAGGACCATTGAAAGAAACACAATCACAAGGTACATAGCATTTTATCCTAGGAAAGCCTCATAGGGGAGAAAACCAGCAAAAACTTCTTCAATAATAAATTTCCAATACAATTCCAAGACTAAGACCAAAACACCAAAGATAAACCAAGATTGAGCATGTGCCTCTCTTCTCCTTCCTCCTACAACTGCAACTGCCTTCAAGATATGTGCACTAGATGAGTGAGTGTGAGTGTGTATAAATGAGGCACCATCCTCACATATAAATACTAGTTGAGGAGGTGCTAGGGTTATGTCTCTTCACTTGGTAGGGATGACTTCTTCTAGGAGTGGTTAAAACCACTTTATAAACACTAGGGGACGACTTTACAAATACCACCATATAAATATGGTTTGACCAATCCACAAAAGGGGATTTGGTATTATACAAGACCAGACATGATCAATTCACAAAAGAGGATTTGATATATAAGATAATAACTCAAATTAGAATATTCTTCGAAGTTACAACATTTCAACAATGATGAGGTCAACCCTACTAGAAGGGGATCCAAATGAAATAAAATTTAATTAATAAACATAACTTTAAGCTATCTTTAGGTTGGTCTTGACCTAAAGTCACAATTAAACATAAATTTATGTTTGTACAGGTTCGCCCTAAGCCAATGAAAAAAATAGTATAAGTGCCACATCAAATAATAATTAGAACATTTTATGTTGAGCACTCATTTAGAGAGAGGAAGAGGGTGTGCTAGGTTTTAGAGAATCCTTGGGAGGTGCACTCTAGCATTAATAACCTCCACATGGCAAGTTGAATATTGGTCAAACCTTAAAGGGGATTTATGGAGGAGTTCCCTAATTAGGGTTTGTTCAAGGTAGAAGCTTATAAATAGAAGAGAATTTAAGTGGCTAGAGGCATCGTTGGAAGTGTGGGAATTCCCCTCCATGCTTAGTTCAAGATATTTTGGGAGGAAGAAGTTAAGGGGAATTTCAATGTGAGGTTATTCATCATATTTTTCTTTTTGGGGGGTTGATTTGATGGTTGGAAATTACTTGTACAAATCTACTAGTATAATCTTTGAAGAACATAAAGTTTGCTCACTACAATTTTTTTATTAGAGTTGTTCACTCTACTTTTGAGAGACGTCCTAGTTAGGAATGAATATTAAGTGTGACATGTTGAGGTCCTCTTGATCTTATGGTGAAATTACCCTTGAAGAATGATGTATTTTTGGTTGTTCCTTCTATCGTTCTATAAGTAAGAAGGGAGATGGGAACTTATACAATAATTCCTTTAGAATCCACATAAGAGAAATAAGGAGATAGAAGAGTATAGTATATGAAAATGAGTTTCATGGCGACTTCATCCAAGCCCAAGACCCATCCAAAGAACAATCCATATAAAGAAGAAAATATTCCCATTGTAGAAGTTCATGAGAAGGTAAAAATTGTAGAGTCATTACTTTTGAAAGTTGACATTGTAAGTTTTTTTTTATTTCAATTTACACGAAACTACCCAATTTCTTGAGTTTCAATTTCACTATTATGCCAAAGTGAAAACACTGGCCAATGGTAATGAGATAGTAGATCCAAAGGCATGTGCAATAATACTGTTTAAATTTGATATTATGTGTTTGTTGGATGTGCCCCATTTTGGATGGAGTACACCATTTACTTGCTATGTTAGTTTTTTATTAGTAGGTTGTATGGAGGATATTTATGGCTCTATCATGCATATCCTGTTGACCCGGATGTTTTGCACCAAGTATCAAGGTTATTGTGACAAGGAGAGGATGTTATAGAGGTGATTGTGACCTAGAATTTCACTATTGAATATATTTAACCCTCAAATTTAACCATTTTCTAAAATGAAATGAAATGGACGAGTTGTCACTTACCAATTTTGGTGGCATCTCTCCTCTGTCGAGCAAGGCTCCTATATCTCCTCTTTCTCCTCTGTCAAGCTAGGATATCTCAACCTCTTTATCCTCTATCGAGTTGGGCTATCTCGACCTCTTTCTCCTCTATCTATCTCGACCTATTTATCCTCTGTCTATCTCAGCCTCTTTCTCCTTTGTTGATCTAGGCTAGGGCTAGGGTGCTTGGCCTCTTTCTCCTCTGTCGATTCGGGATAGGGCTAGGGTCTCATGTAATGTCCCCATTTTGGGACATTATAACATTACAACATTTCAGAGTGTTATGCCTACCAGAGTAGCCATATAGGGGTGACAGAGAGTTCAGGAGATACTGAGGGGTTTATTTGGGCCCGACTTGCATTGTTCATCATCAGGATCCATTCCACATAGCTTGGCTTTGGTTTCATTGCATTCCAACTATTTTAGTAATTTTGAGTTATTATGGGTCATATCTTAATTAAATTCACTAAGAAGGTCATAATGGGCATATTACTTGGAGAAACCTCTTAGTGTGATAGCTCATCGGAATCAGGAAGAAGAGCACTACAGGATAAGATGGTGAGAAGTGAGTTTCTGTGGCTGGAGAAGCCATAAGGATGGATTTTTAGAGGTAAAATGGTTAATTAATTAATTAAGTGATTTAATCAAGGAATAATAAAATAAAGTAAAAGTCACTTGGAGGGAAGAAGTCAACAGTGATTTAGGGTTTTGGAATTCAACAGTGAATTAGGGTTTCAACAAGGATTTAGGGTTTTGGAAAGCTATAAAGGAAGGGTCAGCTACCTAATTCATCATTATGCAAATTACAACTTGTCATTGAGGAGAGAAGCGCATCTCAGGAGAGATAGTTCAGTGGATTCTAGGAGGAAGACACCAGTTGGTTGATTTCGGTGTTGAGAGACACACCCTAGTCACTGGGAAGATCATTCAAGTCTTCCATCGTTCTTCAGCAGCAGTTACATAGTGTTCAGCAGCAAGGACGCATTCACCCAGAGGGTGGGTGCAACTTCTGAGGGGGTTTTAGGTCGACTTACCCCATCTAGGGGGAATTCCTAGATTTCCCTCCGACCCATTTGAGAGGAGGGAAAGTAGCATATTTTTCCTAGTTCCTCATCAGATTCCGACAGAGGAATCAACTGGGACGTATTTTCCAGACTTGGACGTGCGACACTTTTGGCGGGCACATTTGGGGTTCCAAAGCGAGCATCAGACCATATTTAGGGAAACCCTTCCAACCCATTTCCCATTAGACCAAGGCGGTCATTTTGAGACATATCTCATCTGATTCTGATGGTAGAATCACTAGGACACATTTTTCCAGAAGAAGAGGGGTGCATTCCCCCAGGGGTATCCATATGGGGTCCAGAATCATTAGCAGAGGGGTCTGACAGATAACAGTACTGAGGACTAGAGTAGGGCGCATCATTTGGGACAGTTTCTAGGCCATTCTGAGAAGTATATCTCCCAGGGCGAACTTTCCAGACTTCCAGCGGTTACCGTCAGAGCTGCCATATTCCCAACGCACCCATTGATTCTGCAACACTCACATATTCCAGGTATTATCTTTTAGTTGCTTATTTGTATTCTAGATAAGATCATTTTATCTTCTGATCTAGATGAGTGTTGTTAGTTTATTCAGCCACATTCGGCCCATTGTAATCCGCAGAGATATCATAATACAAACTTTGCAGTCCTTTGTCGCATTTATTATTTGTATGATCATTTATATGTTGTAAACAATAGATCCTACATACACATTAACAACATTTCCTAGACTAGCCAAGTCAGGAACATTACAGTGGTATCAGAGTTGGTTTTCCTGCCAGCCTAAGGGGAAAATCAGATAAGGATGTAGATACATCATTACCAGCAAGTGGATTGATAGGAGCACAGGTGGAGCCTACACTCATTAGATGCAGGGAGCGTTGCTATAGTTGCAAAGTTCCTTGGAAGCCAAATCATCGATGCAGGGGTAAAGGGAAGGTGCACATTGTTGAGCTGCACTATGACAATGAGGATGAAGAGATGCATGTGAATGCAACCATAGATTCCTATTTATAGCATTCCGATAAGGGTAGTGAGTCTTGTGCATCTGAGGGACAGTTGGAGGGACAGGATGATATCGCATATCCTTCATCTTCCCCATCAGGTAATGTTGAGGATTCAACACTTCAGCATAGTGGTGACACATGTGAGGATTCATATGTGTTGGCACTTAAACATGATGAGCTTAGGAGGTTGGATGACCTACCGGTGGGTGTAGACATGGCTTCCAGCAAGTCATGTATGGAGAATGATGAGCTTCCTATGATGAGTGAACCACATTTTTCATCTTCCCAGTCACCTATGCTAGCTACGACACATGAGGATATCAGTGGCATTCATGATATGGTAGAGGAGCCTTGTGTGAGGATTGTACACAAGGAAAATATGGATCTGTAGACCCAGGAGGAGAGGTATGGCCTGGAGATATTTGACCTTACACATACCTATCAGTATGAGGAGAGTGAATCACCACTCTTGGAGATTCCATTGATGGACCAAGTTGTGGAGAGCGATAGCATGTTGGGACACTCACTCCCAGGATCAATCTAGAGTGATGAGGATGCACTCCTTATTGGTTGGAATGACCATAGCACGTGTCTGGACACATTTGTATGGGATCCAGGCGCATATGATATTAGTAGGGTGAGTGCACAGGAGGATACAGCTTCCCATATAGGATATGGTGCGATTCAAATTGGGGCCACAGTTGGTGATGGCATGCAGTGGCATGTAGGAGGACTCAGTAGCACAGGGAACAGTGGGAAGTTCAGTGCCTTATATTTTGAGGAGTGTGTTGTTGGGGATTCCATTGTTGACACTAGCAGTGAGAGGCATGAGGTAGAACCTCAGTAGGATTGTGACCAGGAGTCATGACACTTGGAAGGACAGTTGAGAGTCAGTGAGGGCATGATCATGGAAACCACTAGATGCATTGATTATACACATGCATTGGTGGCAGGTTATTGTTGGAGGGCCTCGATGGCACAAGATAGTTTAGATGGGGGACTTGTCATTGATGACTTCCATACACTCAGGGAGAGAGTGATTTTGATGAGGTTCGACTACCAACAGTTGTTGATGGATAGGGATTACCTATTGGAGGTTGGCAAGATGTATCATAGGGCATTGAGGGAGTAGGAGGTTGAGGTGGACCGACTCACTCATGAGTTGGTTAGAACACGAATATTCTTGGAAGGCACACAAAAAACCCTTCAGGAATCAGAGTCCAGATTAGAGGATCTCCTTGAGGAAACTAGACAAAAACCCACTACACCTATTTCAGCAGAGAGTCAGATATACCCCTCATCCACATTGCGAGAGGATGTTGGTGGTTTAGCAGTGGAGCACAAATTGAGGGAGGAGCATGAGGAGTACCCAGGATCATTGATGAGTATGGAGAGATATGATCCAGAGATACATGAGGATATCCATAGGTCACAGGGACCACCCTTCACGAGGGGTGGTGAGACAGTTGGGCACACACGTACACATGGGGATTCCAGATCTAGGGGAATTTTTGAAGAAACTTCCATTTATGTTCCAGGATTGGTTGACCTTCATGTAGAGGATGACCCCGTAGTACACCCAGAATCCATGATGTTGCAGGTGTATACAGGAGATCACATGAGTATGCAGGGGCACACAATGATGAGTGGTAGTTCACAGAGACATACATAAGTGTACATTGGGATTCAGGGGGACGCACTAGATGGAAGGGAGGATATGTACTCAGTAGAGCATGGAGATTCCTCTCCCTTGCAGAAGTATATAGATATGGGAGATCACCTTCACCGTAGAAGCAGTTGCGTGAGTGATTATGGATGGAGAATGATTGACCCATAGTTGGTAGAGATACCTACTGTTGTACCCGATGGTTGGTGTTCAGTGATGAGTACAGGTGATTATTTACCATGGGTGCCGATGGATGATCTTTTGGTTAAGACCTTTGGATTGACCAAAGCATATGCTACTTTCCAATCCTACAGTTGGTTGCAAATATTTATGATGGCCTTTGCCGATACTTTCATCATTGATAGCAGCACAGGGGGAGCTAACAGTGGCAGGGGGTATGGAGAGTTGGTAGGCCGATACCACCTAACAGGAGTGTCTTGATTGCATACATCAAGATAGGGGTGGATCATCATGCGTAGACAATTGAGGCCTTGGGCATGATGGAGAGTATACTAGGCCATGGGACAAAGGATATCTCAGAGGTTGCTACATATTCAAACTCTCATTGGGATGAGGGTGGAGTGATTTTGACAGTTACTGGTAGGGCACATCAATATTTAGTGGGGATTGGAAGTGATGAACTTCCAAATTTGACATGGGATCCAAGAGTCCATTTGGTCAATAGTTTGTTTCATCTTATGAGGATCCAGGAGTGGAGTATCCAGAATGGATACTTTGATCAGATAGTCAAGATCAGATTAGAGCAACATCATCATGATGGTCCCTATCAGAGACTAGCATGAGACCCTGGGATTACAGGGTTGGGAATTTCATTGACTGGTGGAGACTAGTCGACCTTTGCAGGGGGAAGTCCCCTTGATTTTCCATTGAGTTTCAGTATTGGGGAGATCACATCACTGGTTGGTGATTCATTGAGGTCTTGTAGTACCTCACTATGGCAACAACATGTTCAATTGGTGGGGGTTGTGTTGGGTTTGGTATGGTCTGGTAGGACAGACTCATTTCAGTTTGAGACCATGTGTTACTTGCAGGAGACTCATGGTAGTGATATGTTACAGGATTATATCTCATGAGGCATTGCAGTTCATATTTTGATATGGGATCCAGGGATTGGAATGCTTGGTAGTTCATTGTTTGATGGATTTGAGTTTAGAGTAGAGTGGTTGCTCGGGGAGTTGACTGAGATTCTTTGGCCATTGATCATTCTACTCATCAGGAGCATGTGGGTGTCATGCGTGGTGAGCACTTGGAGAGACCACATCTTGAGGGGAGTCTACCTTGTGTCACACAGGTGGATATGGGACCCTGGTATCATATGCAGTTGGATTCAGTTATTGCTTGAGGACAAGCAATCTTCCGGTAGGGAAGACTGTAATGTCCCCATTTTGGGACATTATAACATTACAACATTTCAGAGTGTTATGCCTACCCGAGTAGCCAGATAGGGGTGACAGAGAGTTCGGGAGATACTGAGGGGTTTATTTGGGCCCAACTTGCATTGTTCATCATCAGGATCCATTTCGCACATCTTGTCTTTGGTTTCGTTGCATTCCGACGATTTCCGTAATTTTGAGTTATTATGGGTCATGTCTTAACTAAATTCACTAAGAAGGTCATAATGGGCCTATTACTTGGAGAAACCTCTTAGTGTGATAGCTCATCGGAATCGGGAAGAAGAGCACTATAGGATAAGATGGTGAGAAGTGATTTTCCATGGCTATAGAAGCCATAAGGATGGATAAATCACTTTTTAGAGGTAACATGGTTAATTAATTAATTAATTAAGTGATTTAATCAAGGAATAATAAAATAAAGTAAAAGTCACTTGGAGGGAAGAAGTCAACAATGAATTAGGGTTTCAGCAGTGATTTAGGGTTTTGGAAGTCAACAGTGAATTAGGGTTTNATGGTTAATTAATTAATTAATTAAGTGATTTAATCAAGGAATAATAAAATAAAGTAAAAGT
Organism: Picea engelmannii; assembly: GCA_009831015.1. Classification (NCBI taxonomy): domain Eukaryota; kingdom Viridiplantae; phylum Streptophyta; class Pinopsida; order Pinales; family Pinaceae; genus Picea; species Picea engelmannii. The sequence continues at coordinate 95,613 of ML783391.1, read as the reverse complement.
CACTTGGAGGGAAGAAGTCAACAATGAATTAGGGTTTCAGCAGTGATTTAGGGTTTTGGAAGTCAACAGTGAATTAGGGTTTCAGCAAGGATTTAGGGTTTTGGAAAGCTATAAAGGAAGGGTCAGTGACCTAATTCATCATTATGCAGATTACGACTTGTCATTGAGGAGAGAGGCGTATCTTAGGAGAGATAGTTCAGTGGATTCTAGGAGGAAGAGAGAAGTTGGCTGATTTTGGTGTTGAGAGACACACCTTAGTCACCGAGAAGATCATTTAGGTCTTCCATCATTCTTCAGCAATAGTTACATAGTGTTCAACAGCAAGGGCGCATTCATCCAGAGGGAGGGTGCAACTTCTGAGGGGGTTTTAGGTCAACTTACCCCATCTAGGGGGAATTCTGAGATTTCCCTCCGACCCATTTGAGAGGAGGGCAAGGCGCATCTTTTTCCTATTTCCTCATCAAATTTCGATGAAGGAATCAACTGGGACACATTTTCCAGACTTGGACGTGCGACACTTTTGGCAGGCACATTTGGGGTTCCAGAGCGAGCATCAGACCAGATTCAAGGAAACCCTTCCAGCCCATTTCCCAGTAGACCAAGGCGGTTGTTTTGAGACATATCTCATCTGATTCTGACGATAGAATCACTATTACACATTTTTCCAAAAGAAGAGGGGTGTATTCCCCTAGGGGTATCCATCCGGGGTCCAGACTCATCAGCAGAGGGGTCCGACAGATACCATTACTAAGGACTAGAGCAGGGTGCATCATTTGGGATAGTTTCCAGGCCATTCCGAAAAGTATAGCTCCCAGGGTGAACATTCTAGACTTCCAGCAGTTACCGTCAGAGCTTCCATATTCCCAGCGCACCCATTGATTCTGCATCACTCACATATTCTGGGTATTATCTTTTAGTTGCTTATTTGTATTCTGGCTAAGATCCTTTTGTCTTTTGATCTAGCTGAGTGTTGTTAGTTTATTCAGCCGCATTTAGCCTATTGTAATCCACAGAGATATCATAATACAAACTTTACAGTCCTTTATTGCATTTATTATTTGTATGATCATTTATATGTTGTAAACAATAGATCCTACATAGACATTAACAACATTTTCTAGACTAGCCAAGTCAGGAACATTACATCTCAGCCTCTTTCTCCTATGTCGATCTGAGTTAGGGATAAGACTGTTCATGTGCAGGATATCATTGAGTTCAGGTAGGCTGTCGTGGGGATATAGCGATGTGTAGGTTGTCACAACGATATGAAGATCAGTTTATACGAGTTGTAGTATTTTAATACTTGTTATTTATTATATTTTATATATTTGTTATTATATATATATATATATATTTATTTGTTATGTGATATTTTTTATAAATATTTTATATATTTATAATATATAAATTATAAATATATATAATATATATTATATATTATATATATTTATAATTTATATATTATAAATTATAAATTATAAATATAAAAATTATATATTATGGAGAATGAAGCTTTACATAGGAGAAGGAAGCCACCACATAATAGGTTTTACATAGGAACATTTTGTCTTCTAAGTGAAAATTGGTGGTCTCGATCCAAGGTCAAACAAACAAGCCTTAAGACATAACATTATTTATCTTTGGAGTTCATGGTCCATGCCCCAGGGCTTTAGGCTATCACACGTTCCCTAAGTGATATAACAATGGCCATTTCAAATATATGTGTAACATTATCAAGTATTGTTCTCATGGTCTAAGGAATGGTATAGGGTCTAAACGACCTTGTACTTAATTTGATCATAATTTCCATTTAGCCTTATCCTCTACTTAATTATGATGATGTTTAGATGAAGGGGGGTTTTAGAATCATGGATTTGCTTCAAGGGTTTCATGATTTGATGGGAAATGGCTTTCTTTGTTTGAAATAGATCCATCATGCTTTTATTTATTTTTTGAAGTCATTATGGAACCTCTTTTTAATTTTCTTATATAAAGAATTAAAAGATCTCATGATAGTTCATCGAGGCTCTTTTTAATATTCTCCCTTCAAAATTTCTATGTCCCGTGATGATACATCAATACTTTTTTTATCTTTAAAATACACTCTTCAAAATAACCCCTACAAACCATTTGGAACCTATTCCAAATTAAATCATTCAACTTTTGAATTTCCCAAATCAACTTTCATTTGTCCATCCATTAACAAATTTAACATTTGGTAGCCATGTCTTTCAAAGGGAACCAAATGGAATTCATTGGATCATGCATTTTTACATATGGAAGTTTTATCTTTTAAAATATATGATACTTCATTAGGTGTTCTTTCATGTTTGGGTGTTTCTCTTTGGAATCACCCTGATAGTCTATTAGGTGACATTTTATCTTAAAAAAAAAGACTTCTAAACTAGCTTGATATCTCATTTATCCATTCAAGAGATAAGTGTAAAATGGCCCTAGTTTTTCATTAGCTATTTTAGGATGTTTTCAAAATAGAGAACCTTTCAAAACCACCCAATGGCTCATCAATATCCATTAAATATCCCATCAAGCGATCACATATTTGAATGCACTCAATGATTCATTGGGTTTCCTTTGACAACTTCACCAAAACTATTTTGAAGACCCTAAATACAATTCCATTAGATTTCTTGCAAATATATTCATTGATAACATCATGTGAAACAACTTTATGGTTCATTGAGTCAACTTTAAATTCATACTTCAATCTTTCAAACTTTGACTAATTTGAATCTACATCAGAGTGCACAATTTGTTTTTCCTATTTCCTTATGGATGGAATGTCTCATATAAACATATCCCATATGCATCACATGGAATATTGTTAAAAAGTGGTCCACATTGAAAAGGGCAATTTCAATTATGCAATATTTGAGAGGCATGATCCTACATATTTTACATTATTTTTTAAGTAATCAATGTGTAAGTGTGAGTAAGGTTGTAGATGATCAAGATTCAAGAGGGATCAATAGTGAGACATGAAGTAATTAAAATAAACATTTATGAGGAAGATATTAGAACCATGGATACTCATCCATATTTCTCACACTTGAAAAATGAGGAATGAAAGATGGATTGTGAAGATAAATTGCAAGAAAAGGAAACATGAAGACTTAATACATGCAACAATGAGTAAGAAAATTTTGAGATATGTAATGTTGGTGGTTTTTTCATAAATAACCTAATTGAAAATTATTTTTCAATTTATAGATATGTTTATTACAACTATTGATCCATAATCCGATCTAGAGCCAAAATAGGGCTCGGGAAGGCCTAAAAAACAGAGTTCTCGGAATGGCTTCAAAATGGATGTGTGCATAGGCCTCGTTGATATGAACCCAATGAAACTTGAACATGCTCAAATGGACATCGTATGCTAAAGATATCGCATTTTGTTCATTTGTCCAAACAGGCAAAAAAAATGATGATTGTACAGTCTGTACAGTGTCATGTGGCAGCTGACTATACAGGCCATACGACCATATAGCTGACATGGCAAGGTACAGTGGTAGGTTCAATGTGCTAACTAGGCATACAGACTAACATGTGGCAGGGTGAATGGGCATAAGGACTGATGACGTGTCAAACAGGTGGACCAATCAGGGAGTGACATGTGTCACCACTGTAAGGGTGACACGTGGCACATGTGGCAGGGTACAGTTGGAGAAGACACATGGAATATTTGGATAGCTGGATGAATTGAGTGTTGATGCATGGAAGTTCTGATGGTGTATGGTATGGTTCCACGTGGCCCAGACATGGGCTACCATGTGGCACCCATTCATTGGTCATTGTTTATAGCAAAATTGTATGAGTCCACCGAGTTTGAAACCGTGACCTCTGGTCTGGGGAAGCGACTTGTATGGTCACGAAGTTTTAATTAAAGTGATGTGGGGGGACCATTGGGTGGAGAAAGGGCTGGGGCCTAGCCCCAACCCCCGAAACTATCCACATAACCTTTACCGTGGTTCCATTTCCATATGACCATCCACAGGACCACACTCTTTATGGGCGCAGAGGTTTGATATAGCCTTGATTTTTGACATCGTTTTCCCATATGACCCAAGACTCACAGTGTTAGCGCAGGAGATGAGGGTTAGCCCTGTTCGGTTGGTCTAGCCCACCGACTAGGGGCGTAACCAATGGATAGGCCATCGGGATCCAGTTTCAGTTGGAGCGTGTGGAGCATAGGGGATAGGGACACATCACCATCGATGCGAACGAGGGCTAGGAATCCAGGCGGGCTAAGGACTAGCGCGCTAGCCCAAGGCCACATGGGGTGCGCCAATAAGACTAGGAGCCAGATAATAGGGGGTTGTGCCCTCGATATTTGACCATAAGTGGACTTTGAAATATATAATATGATTTTCAGTGATTTTCTCAACGATTTTTAGAGATTTCGGTCATTTTGGGGGGATATTGGGCCCTTTTTTAGGCCAGATCTTTGGGGGAAGTTGGGAGATGGTTACTAGCTTTAGATATATATAAAACAGGGGTTATTGAAGCCAAATAAGGAGGTTTAGAGAAGGTTTATGCTGAATATTTTCCAAGCCAAAGCCTTTTTTATGCAGGGAAGCTATTGAGGAGAGAACCTTTGCGGGTCATTTTTGGGAGCTCCGGTCATCCGATTTCAGTGCTGTCAGTTTTGTTGGGTTCTAGAGATCTGGTAGAACAAGAATAGATCAGTTTGTAATCCTTTTTGGCACTGATGTGATGTAATTTTAAAGATTCAAATAGAAATAAGAAATCCTCACCCACGGAGACAAAGGCCCAAAGACATAGGCGAGATTGTCGAACTCCATTATCACTTTGGTGTTGTATGGTTTGTTTCTCTTCATGCTTATGTTCAGATATTTATATTTTTATATGACTGTCATATTTACTCTTTAATTCTTCCTCTTTCATTAGTTTCCTAAATGGTAATTTAACACATGCATAATAACTCAACCATTGTCGTTTAAAAGATCTTTTCGGATCAAGTGGTACCAAAGTTAGTTGAAGTTTGGATTTGAGTTTGCATTTTAACCAGGGAAAAGATACATCGTGGTGAAGGATATCTTGTTGAAGAGAATCCATTGATTGGATTGAGAAAGAGAACTTCTCAAAGAGAGAAGATGGCACCGGAAGAGGGACTTTCTCAGGATGAGAAAGAGTTTCAAAAAACTTTCTTTGCCATGTCGGAGATGATGAAGGTTTTGTATGAGGATTACTTGGAACGGAAGAGACTAAATCTAGGTGAATCTTCAAAGGGAAAAAGTGAAGAAGGCGAGGATCCTCCTCAAATTCCCCCTTCACCTCCATCTTCACGACCTCCTTCTTCTCCTTATTCTTCAATTTCAAGTTCTAAATCCACTGCAAAGAAACATGTCCATAAACATAAACAAGAAATGTCTTTACCAAAACTTGATGTGAAATTCAAATTACCCATGTATGATGGTGAATTTAATGCAGAGAGACTTGACAATTGGTTCAAACAAATGGAGGTTTATTGCAGTGTGCAACAAATCAAGGATGAGGCAACTCAGATCAAGTTGGCATCACTTAGACTTGCAGACACAACACTCATCTGGTGGCAAAGAAAGTTGCAAAATGGCACACAACAAGTGGGTAATGTATTTCTATCATGGCAATTTTTTATTTCTGCACTTAGAAAGCAATTCTATCCTTTGGGTTATAAATATAAATCTTTAATTAAATGGAAATCTCTTAAACTAATAAAAGGACAAACAGTGCAAGAATACACAGATGGCTTTCGTAAAATGGAATTGATGTTAGATATTCCTTTACATACCCAAGAAACTCTTATGAAGTATATAGTAGGTTTACCTGCACATATTTGAAATATTGTATTCATGTTTGGACCTACTAATCTTGAAGAGGTTTCTATTCAAGCGACGTACATTGAAGCAGGGAAAACACGAGTTGGTGTGTCAGGGGAATCATCTTCAAGGAAAGAGGAAAAAAGAAAGTGGACTGGAAAGAATGAAAATTGAGTGGCAATAAAGGAAGAGAATCCCTCTTGCAAGCATTGCAAGAAAGAAGGGCATGATGAGGATAGTTGTTGGAAATTGCATCCCGAGAAGAGACCGAAGTGGTTCAAGGAAAAGAAAGGGAGGAAAACAGTTGCAGCAACAACACGACCAACAGACTTGGGATCAGATTCAGGTGATGAATCTAAAGTCTCATTGGTTGGTATGACAAGTAAAATTGATGATGGATTTGATGCTAGAAGTAAATTGTTTCACATAAGAGTCATCATGAAACATACTAAGGTTGACACATTGATCAATAGTCAATCTCAATATAACTTAATTTCAGAGGAATTGGTTAAACAATTGGGATTAAAAACTTAGATGCATCATAATCCTTACACACTTAAATGGATAAGCAACAATCACCAATTGCACATAGCAAAGCAGTGCACACTAAAGTTTGCAATTTCATATAAGTGTGTGGACGAGGTAACATGTGATGTGGTGCCACTAAGTGAATGTTTAATGGTCTTAGGAAATCCTTATTTGTATGATCATAAAACAATCTTCTACAGGGAAAATAATCAATAACACTTAATCAAAGCAGGTCAAGAATATGTGGTACATTCTCATCATTTAAAGGAAAATAAATATCTTCAAAGTATGGAATAATTAATAAAGGCATCTCAAGCAAGAAACACACTATAATTGTTTCCAATCAAGTAATCAATCTTAAGCAAGAACATGAGATAATTGTGGAATGGAAAATCAATCACACTTTGCATCAAGACAAGCTAATGTCGTGTAAGTATTATAAACATATTAGCTCATTTGCAGTCATATTTTTTATGCTATCATTAATAATGTTGTCAACATGGATGATAGTTTCTTCAGTAAGATGTGACAAGGTATAAATGGCTAACAATATGTTGTCAATTATCATGATTGTTTTACAGTTGATCTTGATGAGACAGGTGCACATGACAAAGTTCAAAGACAGGGAACAAGTCAGGTGGCCTATCCCGCACTTAATGAATGGTCAGTAACCTTTTGGGGACCAAAAGGTATTTAGTGGGGAGGTGTGATCTAGAATTGGATCTAGAGCCAAGATAGGGCTTAGGAAGGACTAAAACTCAAAGTTCTCATAATGGCTTCAAAATGGACATGTGTGTAGGCCTCGTCGATACAAACCCAATGCAACTTGAAAGGGCTCAAATAGACATCGTGTGCTCAATATATCGTGGTCTGTTCATTTGGACAAACAAGAAAACAATTGATGATTGTACAGTCCATACAGTCTGTACAGTGCCACATGGCATTTGAATGTACAGTCCGTATGGTCGTACAAATAATGTGGCAATGTACAGTGGCAGGTTCAGTGTGTTGATTGGGCATACAGACTGACATGTGGCAGGGTGACTCGGCGTAAGGGTTGATGACGTGTCAAATAGGTGGACCAATCAAGGAGTGACATGTGTCACCACTATAAGGGTGACATGTGGCATGAACATATGACATGTGGCACATGTGGAAGGGTATAGTTGGAGAAGACATGTGGCACATGTGGACAGCTAGACGATTTGAGTGCTGATGTGTGGCAATTTTGATGGCGTATGGTATGGTGCCACGTGGCCCAGACATGGGCTACCACGTGGCACCCATTCATTGGTCATTGTTTATAGAAAAATTGTATGAGTCCACTAGGTTTGAACCTGTGACCTCTAGTCCGGAGAAACGACTTGGCAGGGCGGGCTAGCCATCCTGCCCACAATGGTTCTTATTAACTATGGTCACGAAGTTTTAATTAAAGTGATGTGGGGGACCGTTGGGCAGAGAAAGGGTTGGGACCTAGCCCCAACCTCTGAAACTATCCACATAACCTTTACCGTAGTTCCATTTCCATATGAACGTCCACAGGAACACACTCTTTATGGGCACAAAGGTTTGATATAGCCCCGGTTTTCGACACAGTTTTCCCATATGACCCGGGAATCACACTGTTAGCGTGGGAGATGAGGGTTATCCCCAGTTGGTCGAGATAGCCCGTCGACCAAGGGAATAACCAAGGGCTAGGCCATTGATATTCAGTTGCAGTTGGAGCGCATGGAGCATAGGGGACAAGGCCACATGGCCATCGATGCGACCGAGGGCTAGGAATCTAGGGGGAATAAGGACTAGTGCACTAGCCCAGGGACAGATGGGGCGTGCCAATAGGAACATGAGCTAGAGAATATGGGGTTGTGCCCTCAATATTTGAACATAAGTGGTTTTTGAACTATATAATATGATTTTTGGTGATTTTCTCAACAATTTTTGGAGATTTTGGTCATTTTGGGGGGATATTGGACTCTTTTTTAGCCCAGATCTTGGGTGGAAGTTGGGAGATGGTTACAAAATTCAGATCTATATAAAATAGGGGTTCTTGAAGCCAAAGAAGGAGGTTTGGAGAAGGTTTATGATGAATATTTTCCAAGCCAAAGCCATTTTTATGCAAGGAAGCTATTGAGGAGAGCACCTTTGCGGGTCATTTCTGGGAGCTCCGGTCATCCGATTTCAGTGCCGTCGGTTTTTTTGGGTTCTAGAGATCTGGTAGAAAAATACCAAATTAGTTTTTAATCCTTTTTGGCACTGATGTGATTTACTTTTAAATCTTCGAACATAAATAAGAAATCCTCACCCACTGAGACAAAGGCCCGAAGACGTAGGCGAGATTGTCGAACTCCGTTATCACTTTGGTGTTGTATGGTTTGTTGTTCTTCATGCTTATGTTCATATCTGTATATGTTTATATGACTGTCATATTTCCTCTTTAATTCTTCCTCTTTCATTAGTTTCCTAAATGGTAATTTAACACATGCATAATAACTCAACCATTGTCATTTAAAAGATCTTTTTGGATCAACTACTTTGGTGGAGACCCTACCTATGAGATAGATAAAAAGAAAAAGACTTTAGAGTGGATATGAAACCTTCTCATTTCGATTGTGTTAGCAAAAATCCTTTGTCCTCAAAGTATAAATTAGATCTTGATTTCCCTATCTTTGGATTCTAGGAAGAAAATCAAAAGGATGTAAGTTATACATCTTCTATTTTCATTAGTTCTCCTTGATATTATTATGATGTTAGTACAGATATAGAAGGTATGCATTATAATTTTTAGATGTCATGTTTTGATGATTATAAGACCATAATACCATTCACTCCTTATAATATTTTTGTACATAAGAATGAAATTAGTATGGATGATAGTGGGAAACAAGAAATTCAATATTAGTTATCCATTCCTTTGGATGATATACATGATATGGAGAAGATAGATCCAAGATGAGAGAAGAATGGGATGATAAAAATGTCCATGAAGGAACATCCAAGAGGATAAATATCTGACAAATTATTGTGAGTGAGAAACATGATACTTTAGATGATATTGAGTTCCAAGGGCATCAAGTAGATCAACAAAGTCTCAAGCCTCCCATAAGGCATGATTTGGATCATGAGATTAGTTTTCCCATGTTGCATGAAGGTTATCTTCTCCACAAAAAATATATGTTCTCTAACCTCAATGAGAATTATCAAATGAGATTTCAAAGGAAACCAAAGTACTAATGATTGATCATATTATATACTATTTTTTTAATAGTTATGGTGTAAGCATTTTGATATATGACCCTATCTAATATTGGACCAATCAGTTATCAAGGATGCATATCTATATGGGTGTCAAATCCTAGTGTTGTTGTTCAGATATGAGAAGTGCATGATTCCACTCATGATTTGCAAGAGAAGGATCACTATAATACCAACTTATTGTTGGATGCAGATGTTAATTTATTTATTTTGGTTTATAATAAAGAACATACAATGACCTTATGATTTTGGTGTGACACTTGAATGGTTTCACTAAGATTTATGACCCTATTGAATCTTTAGACTCAATTAGTTCTCAAGAATGAAAATATAGAAAGGTGTCAAATATCAACACTATTATTCAAAGATGATAAGTGTGGGATACCACTCATGATTTGAAAGAGCAAGATCACTAAAATACCAACTTAATTTTGGATGAAATTGTCAATCTATATGTTATAACTTCTAATCGAGCATATAAGAGTACCTATGTTTTTAGCATGGCCCTTGAATGGTTGCATTGGAACTTTAATTCCACTTTGCAGTTATTGTCCTATTTAGGTTAGGATAGAAAGTTTTGAATAAGTGCAATCACTTGTGATTGAGAAATAGTATTGGTCTAGAATGTTTTTCACATTCTTGAGTTGTGTTATGAGTTTATTTTTGGTATTTTAACAAATGTGTAACATTTAGGTCTTATAGTTTGTTCCTTCAATAAGTGCATTGGTGTATTATTGAGTCTAAGAATGGTTGAATTTCGTCATTAACTAGGGTGTGTGGGCATATTGTGTCCTAAGGTCAAAGTTGTAATTCCAAATGTTTGGTCACTAACTTGTCTGAGTCGTGTCTAAATCCTATTATCAACTTCAATGTCTAGGGATTGGTATCAATGGGATTTAAGCCTCCAAGATAAAATTTAAGGGTCAACCCATTTGGTATTTATCAATCCAGCATTCATGCTAGCACAAGATACAAGAAGACATAATGTATTTATATTTCTAGATCATATCCTCAAATATATTGCAACAATGTTAAGAGGAAGCACAAAATTTGCCTAACATGGATGTTCTTGCAAGTGCAAAGTGATTTCATGGATGATATAGCCCAATGAAGACAAAGACATGTGTCAAGGTGTTACAATCATAGCTAAGATCCATTTCATGTTCTATGCCTGAAATATGGGGTATTAGGCCATAACAGTTTCCCATTTAGCTCCAGAGGATACATGCAGAGCTCAAACCACCACAACAATGGGATATGGTTGTAATTTTAGGCTTCCACTACAACAGTTTACCAAGGCCAAAATACATAGTTGTAGGCCATAAAATTAGGAAGTGATTTTCAAAAATCACCTAGAAAAGTTCAAGAATAAATATTTTAGGGGTGTATTTTCAAAACCACTACCAAAAATCATATTTTGATGGTGGTTGTTTCAAAATCACTCACGAATGTACCAAGGATTGAATTTTAGGGGAAGTTTTAGAAAAACAACCTTGAAAATACCTAAAAATATCCACTTTAAAAAAAAATCACATCAATCAGAATTCATATGACAAAGATATATAACCATTTGAAGTCTCCAAAATGTAGTAAAAATATTGCAACGATGAGTATAAAAATAGTACATGGTCTTTCAATATGCAAAAAATTCACTTACTTACAATGAAAAGTAGAATATTTTTAGGTTTTACATGTTCCCAATAAACTTTTGTTTTTGGTTCAAGTCAAAATATTCATATTTGATCAGTTAATCCAAGCTCAAATTAAGCCTTGGAACCTACCAACCTCCTAACATGTCTTAAAATTGAGATTGTTAAGGGTTTATGAACCTATTAACAAATATTAATAGTGATGTATATTGGTCTCCAAACCATGGTTTTATGATCTTATGTTTTTTTTTTTAATGACATCCTAGGGATTTAGGTGATTATAATGGTAGATCAATTAAGTTTTACTAGCAAATTAGAAAAGGAAATTGGAGAAACTCACTATGGTTAATTAATCAACAATTCCTTTAGTGAGATAGAAGCCATAATGCTAGAAATGGAAATGGAAGAAGCTCTTTGTTGTAGATTATGAATCTCTTTGCATTGAAGTGTAGAGTTGTGATAGTCCTCTAATAGTGATCCATGTCCAAAATGACTTGCACACTAGATCTACAATAATGAAATGTGCATAAGAGATAGACCTAGCAACCTCACAAGGGATGATGCCTCCCTTACCCTATCCATGTTGGAACCTCCCTTAAGGTGTTAGGGTTGAAACATACACGGAATGAGTGGATGATATGAGTGGAGAATATCGTTGATTATGGTGGTGATGACGATCATGACAATGGCGATGATGACCATATGATGACGATCATGACAATGGAAATGATGATGACATTGACAACGGCGATGACGACAACGATGATGATGATGATGATGATGACTACAATAATCACAATGATGATGATGATGATGACCATGACGATGAAAATGACAATGACGATGACAATGACGATGACGACAATGTTGATGATGCCGATAATGTCGATGATGATGATGATGACCATGAACATGACGATGATGACGATGATGATGACGATGACGATGACGATGACGACGATGACGACGATGATGATGATGATGACAATGAAAATGATGATGACAATGATGATGATGATGACAATGATGACAATCACAATGATGATGATGATCATGACCATGACAATGACAATGTCGATGTTGATGATGATCATGACAATGGTGATGATAATTAAGATGATGATGATCATGATGATGACGATGGAGATGGCGATGATGATGATGACAACGATGCCAATGTCGATGACGACGATGACGACGATGATGATGATGATGATGAACATGACCATGACGATGGCAATGATGATGATGATGACCATGACCATGAAAATGATGATGATGATGACCATGACCATGATGATGATGAAGATGACGACTGTGAAAATATATAACGATCACATAACTCCTAAATTTCATCATTTATGCAATATTATTAATCTATAATTCCTCATCCAAGTCTACATTTGGTTCAGAATAGATGTTGAAAGGATTGGCCATATCAACATCATCATCATCGAAGTCATTTTCGATAGTATCATCATCAAAATGATCATCGAGAACATTGTCATCTACAGCTAGCTCAAATTCTTCGACTTCTTCATATGATGGTACATCTACCTCATTCTCCTTTGCATCTTATTCTTCTTCAACATCATCTTCTTCTGGTACATTATACTTTACATGCCTTCCTCTTGGATAATATCTAACAACACACGACCAACCTTCTTTAACCAGAACCTCTGAATAAAATACTTGCTCGCATTGGCTTGGAAGAGCATACGTTTTTGTACCCGACTCAAATGTCCTTGTATTAACCATGGTAAATATATTTGCATGATCAATAAAATTTCTTTCAGGATCACGTTCATTCATCTGTAACTTGTACTGTTTTACCTTGAAAAAAAATAACTTGAAGGAATTAAAGTCACACTCGATTATATCATTCAAATACCCATAGTATCTATTTTCAGGTATTGTTGGATGCCTGTCACTTTCAGAGGAAACATTAGTGACCTGAAAGACTGTAGTTATCCCAGAATCAAATTTTTTCTTCTTATCATCCAACTTTTTGATGCACAATTTATGGCCATTGCACCACATATCCTTGTAGTGTTTCAACTGCAATATGCCCCACACGTAAAAAATGCATATTTTTCAATGAATAAACATGATATTTAGACTTAGTAAAACTTTATAAAATAAACACACCATGACCTAAATTAATAGAATGGAAAATAACTGAAACCTGATGTGGGTGAATAATATGCGTGCATGTTTAAACATATGCTAAATCAATTTCCCTTTGAGTAAGATTGGTATCTTGATTATGATGAGCTTCTTTAAGCAAAGTAGCCACCCCTTCCCATGATAACCTACCATTACATTGTATATTACATCGATCTATCCATACTTTCATCCAATCAAGATTATTTGCGATGTATAAATCTATTGCATCCCACTCTCAACCAATTGTATGAAAAAAGAATAAAAAATAGTAATTAGAGTAAATATTAAATAATAAATGATCATGGAAGCTAAATAAAACTTAAATAAGTACAATATAGAAATAATTAAATATTAATGAAAAGTATTATATATCTCTACCATCTAATTTCCTTTCACTTTCCTCATTCTACCTTTCCCAACCAAGACCTCCCCTTCAAATTTGTTAATGGAATTGAGATCCCAAATCTAGGGCACATTCATGATTTTTTCTTCTAATTTAGGAAGACACTGACTCATATACACCAAGGATTGATATATCATATATCCCTCCACCATATATCCCTCAAGACATTCTCTTTGTCTAATGAAGGCCTTCATTGACTTCAAGTGCCTCTCCACCATCAGCATTGATCTTGTGTGTACAGGTCCACACATTTCAATCTCCTCAACTTGGTGTATGAGGTAGTGTTCTTGTGCATTGAAAAATGTTAGAGGTAGATACTTTTTCATTTCGCACATTAGCCAAGGAATCTCTCTCCTCCAATATTGTATATATTCTTTATGGATTTCTTTAGATGACAACCACCTACACATGATATAACAAATCAGATCATATATTTCAACAACAATGTCATATATACATTGAAAGTAAAATAGATGTCGACAAGTTGAGCAACAACAATTTTTCATATAAATCATTAATACTTGCCTCATGTGTTTTCCAAGATCATATATAACTTGTTTTACATTGTTGTCAAAGTTGTCAGGTAGAGATAGAGGTATAACATATTGTAACAACAAAGGGATCATTAATTTTTAGGAAAATAAAACCATATTAGAATACTAAAAATTCATATATTTACCAATATAGAAATTTACGTCCAAAATAATTACCTTAATGAAGGTATTCTAGTCATGAGTTTTCACCCCACCAAATTCACCTTTCTTTGTTAAGATGTTTTTTATGTTTGAATCAAATCCCTTGGGAAATTTAATTTTTCGAATGACCTCTTTTACAACATTTCTTTATCTCTATGTAAATAACCATGGAATACTATTTCGGTGTACTCCATTTCTATTTGAATAAATCGCATTTTGCAGTGCATGATTGGCTTCCTGAATGTTAGTACAAATTTTGACAAGTTTTTCTTTGTCACTCCTTTCATCTACAATTCTCCACAATGTTTTTGTTACATTCTTCCCAATATGCATTGTATCAAACAAATGAGCTATTTTTCGGTGCTCATAGTAGGGAAACCAATTGAATTGTATAGGGTAAATTTTCATTCCTCGTGGAATCCCATTAATGTCTTGGTGACATTTATGAAAATTAATTAATGAGATTACAACAATAATTGTTAGATACAATAAACAAAATTCAATATAAATTAAAATAGTAAAACATTAATATATATGCAGACACATAGACTAAATGCCTACCTTGATGGTTTAATCTATTATATTCTAACTTACATATGTGAGGTGTCATTTTTCGTGGTTTTATTCTAGTCTCTCCTTTCGAATTGAAAATATGTTTTTCTATAGTTAGATACCTATGGTTCTTAGGGAGGAATTTCCTATACTCATCAAATACACCATTTCCTAGATTGCTTGAATGATGTGATTTCATCCTAGGACCACAAACTAGACATGCACATTTACCCTTTGTTTGAACACCTGGAAGATTGTATGGATTAATGTCAATATTATTTATATAATGAGGAATTGATATTTAAGAAGCATGCATTGTATTTTCATAAAATTATATACTATTAAAGTCCATCAATATGTTACATACCAAAAAAACGTGTCATCCCTGGGGCATCATGAATTTTCCATGTATGTATTCCATGGAATTGAAATTGTCTTTTCCCTATTGGTCTATAGATGTCGGATAGAGTGATTCCAACCCATAACTTTAGTAGGTCATCGAAAAAAGGTTCAATATATACATTCATATATTTGACTTGGTACTTACATTATTGGGTGAAAGTACACATAATTACTACCTTCTATATCTACAAGTAATTATGCAATGAATAAGAAAAACAAAATACAATGTTCAAACCAATTTTGTAAACAAATACCTGGTACAATCATTTCCAACACTGTGTTCTCCCTCTTTATTGACATCCAAGGAGGAAGGTTATTGTTTATAACAAAAATAGGCCACACTGGGTAAATAGAGTTGAGCTCACCAAATGGATTGACACTGTCAGCTTCCAATGAAATCCTAACATTATGAGATTCTTTGAAAATTGGCCATATTTCTTCGATGTTCCTAAATGCACAACCATCCACAATCACTCAAAGAACACCATATTCATTTTTTTGATTTTCATGGTAATCCATAAAATGTGAAATGCTTTGGAACCTAAACAATCGTTGAAAACGTGGAATTATCAGAATATGACGAAGAACCTTGTGAAGCATCATTTTTGTTACTTGATCGATTCGATATCTATTGATTTGACATAGCGGGAATTTTTTTTCTGATGCGTATTGTCCATAATATATAATATGATCATTTGGACATGCATCAATATCCTGATACTCCATTCCAATATCTTTCATAATGGTACACATCTCTTGGTATGTGCGAGATAAATTATTTGACGGTGGTAAGAAAAATTCACTTAACAAACTACATCACAAAAACAAACTAGTTAATGTAAATAATAGTAATAAAAAATATTGCATCCTTAATTTACACATTAATTGACAGTAAAAATAGAGAAAAATAAAGTCGACCTTTGCATATAATATGTGACGAATTATATTATGTACCTTAGGATCTGTGTGATACAAGTGTTTGAAAAACCATTCAATACCTTCAAGTTCACCAACAACATTATAGCAGAGAGAATATTTGTTCTTGAGCCTTCATAAAGAGGTTGTTCTTCCTTCTCACGCAGAGGTACATCATAAATATCATCATTTGTTTCCTCATCGATAGGAGAAAAGATGTCCTGGATCAATCTATTTGTCCCATCATCTGGCTCAACAATATTATCAGTGTCATCTTCTTCCACAGGATTAACGTGATCTTCAATATTCATACTGTCTTCCACATCTTGTACAATAGTATTTCTACTACTACTTGGAAGATATTTATCCAATGAAAAACACCTAGGAGGATTTATCTTTACAATTACAAATAATCAATAACATTAATGTATATAACAAAACTTAAAACTATCTTTTTTTATAAATATAATCAATACAAATGCATATATAGTAAATAACTTACCATGGGACGAAATGTATGCCCCCTTCACAATGCTCATATGTAAAACAATGTTTTTCAATTGTTTTCATTACAACTCTTCTTCTTTTCAAGCCCCTACATTCATAGCAAGAGAAATAACATTTCCCATCAGTACCGACCAGTGCCTCCAATGCAACCCTTAACCTAGCAACCATCCTTTCACTCTCTTTAGGTGTTGGCATTGGGATTTCCTATATTAATTATATAAAAATCCACTAAAGCAATATAAGTACATTAATATATGAATTATATATTCTAATTAAAGTACAAATATCAATTTTTGTCATAGATTTATTAAGGGTTTATAACAATAATCAACAAATCAAAACCATACATTTTTATCACATAAGTTCCAAAGCTTCACTATAAACAAGTAATAAAATCAAACAATAAAATAGAACTACACTGAGACAAATTGTATAGTAATTAAACAAAATTGAGTAGACATATTCATACCTATATATTTCCTAGGGAAAAATTTGTGTCCCTAAATGAAAGAGGGTCTAAGGGTTAGGAATCCAGTCTCGATATTTAAAAAAGAGACAAAGTAATATTAAAAAAATTTAACCTTCAAAGTACAAAATTATAGCTATGTAGATCAAGAATTGGATTTGAGGCAAGTCGCACATAGAAAAAAGACTGATAAATCATGTGTTGGCCCTTGACTAGGTTTTGCAGAAACGTTGGTCATGTTTGACCATTTTTGGGGGACTTCGACAGGTGGGTCGAAGAGAGAGCACCCAAGTGAAGCGAAGCAAAGATCACGGGATCTCGCCCATTTTGCGGGATTTTTTGGATTTTAGGGTTTATGTAATGGGTATGGGATGTCGGCCCATGGGTTTACCCATGCTTAGGCCCCTTTTTTTAATGTATAAAAAAGTAGCTAAGCGATGTAAGTAGTGGTGGTAAGTTACTAGTCATTATTCGGCTTAGTGCATGGATAGTTGGCTTTGTGCATGAATGAGTTAAGGCTTGCAGAGCTAAGTGTAAGCGTTTTGGTAAGTGCTTGGTGCAGACAGGTCGTGCAAGGCTTTCTGCTTTGATCCAATTTGGGGAAGGAGGATCTGGCGAGGTGCACGTAGATCTCCTGTCCCTTGCAAAGTTGTATTTGTGGCTTGGTGCATGTAAGAAGATTGGAAGAGACTAATAAAGAAGAAGAAGAGTTGGTGGACGTAGCCCCACGCTAGGGTGAACCACGTATATCATGTGTTGATGTGCTTCGTGTAATGTTGTTTATGTCATTTATGTCTCTATTTTCTTAGTGCATTATTCTTGATGTATGATAGACAAATCCATGGATGATTAATGTTTATGATGTGAATGAATGTTAGATATTCTCTGATGCTATGTGATAAATGATTAGATGTACTCAATATTGATTACTACTGCGTTGATCTGTAGTTAAGGTTAATCTACGATGTGAATAAGAATCATAACTTAAATTCATTTTATTAGCTAAAGTGCTCTGTTAAGTGTTGTAATCACATATGTGTGTCCCAGGTAGGTTGTAGACACTTGAGTCCTACAACCCCTCCTGCCTCTACCTCAGGTGAGACTTCATCTGCTTCACAGGTGTTGCCGAAAGGGCCAATAGTTAGGGTTTTGTTGGTGTTTTGTTGAAGTGTTGAACCCTAGTTCTGCCCTTGTGCCAACAAATGGTTCTATTGCCAAGACCTGAAACTGTGATTGCTGGGAACTGAAGAAAAGAAAAATCTTTGTGCGTAGATCTGTTGTTGTAGTGCGCAGTATTCTACTTGACTTGCAAAGCTCTGTGCTAAAAAGAGAAGTTCGATCTGAATAAAAGAGGTAATATCTTAAATCTTTGTTCTCTGGTAAAGGTAAGATAAGTGGAATTTTTTCTTTGGAAATATGAATCTAGGTATGTTTGACAGATTTTGTCCTAGTCTAAAAACTAGGGCACGACTAGAAGAAAGAAAATTTGATCTAAATAGATTTGATAGAGATAGTGAAATATATGTTATTCCTATGCATAGAAATAATTTTTGGACTAACAAGTGGATGCAGGACCCTAGAAAGAATGTTTGAAAATTGCAGGTCCATCACTGAGATCCTAGTGCGCAGTACATAAAAGGTTGGGGATCGTTTAAAAGAAAGAGAGGATTGACACTATGTTATAACTACAGAAGAGTGAGACATCTCGCTAAGGAATGCCCTGGTCCTACTTGTCTTTGTTGTAAAGTTATTGGTCATGAGGTTTTGGATTGCCCTAGAATGATTGCTAAAGTTGAAAAGATGAACCTGAGACAAGAAAACCATGAAGAAGGTCAAGAAACTAAGGATATGTTAGAAAACCAGAAAGAATCAGAATGTGTTATTACAGCTGAAAGAAACAATGAATGATCACAGAGACATCAGTCTACCAGAGATCTTAAAATAAAAGTAGTGCATAGAAACAAGAATAGGAGACATCAACATAGATTGTATACTAAATGAGGAAACACATGTGAATCTTATGCCAGAAAGCACTTGGGAAATTTTGGGAATACCTGCTATGATTCTTTATTGGGAAGGATAGGATTTTTTAAAGGAAAGATGATAACCCTATGTGGAAGAGTTACTAATATACCTATGATTTCTCATGGAACATTGACCAAAGAATAATTCGAAGTCATTAAGTTTGTTGAGATTAATGCCCCTTTTTCACTTTTGTTAAGAAAGACCTGGATTGAAAAAGATCAGATCTGAAGAAAAGCGGAGGAAGAAGCCACATAACAAAAAAAGAAGTAATTAAGGGACTTCATGACTATGAAAATAGCACAATTAATAGAAGAACAAGAGGACAAGTCGAAGAAACTGAGGGCCCAAGACTTAGCTGTCGAAGTTTAAAGAATGCAGGAAGGCTTGAAAAACCTGTCCATACAGGAGAGAAGAGAACTTGCCCTAGAAGCAGTAAGAAAATAAGTATTACACTCGAACCCTTTGAAAGACCCTCAGCAGTGCATGGTTACTGTTAGCGTCAGAAGTCACTCCTGGATTTCTTGCAGGAGCAGAGCCCGACGCCCATTAGTTTTTATGTCACGATTTAATGAATGGGGGTGGTCAAATGGAAAGAGACCCAGGAAAGCAGCATTGACACAAGAACCAGGGTCTGGTATGTAGAAAGCAAGGGAGGTCTTGATTCAACTTCCGTCAGTAGGTTGCTTAAAGGGTGGTAGATGGAAGACTTGTGAGAAGGGTGAGAAAGACTGCCTTGGGCAACAGGCCTTCAAAAGCTTGAGGAAGAAAAACTCAGAAGCCAAGATCCTCTTGGTCCAGAGTTTCAAGGAGCTGAGGGGTGACTCGACTGGATCCTCCAATTCCAAGCCATTGCAGTGCTGAGAAAACAAAAGAACTGATTAGAAACGCTACGACTATTGCAGTGATCCAACCTACATCATCCTACAACAGCACAACTCGACTGGATCCTCCAATTTCGAGTTGTTCTAACACAATAGACAAAGAGATGGAAAAAGAGGCTGACATCCATAAAGTAAGAAGTCTCCAATGCCTTATACATTAACCAGAGTGACCAGCGCTGCATCAAAACTTTACAATCGAGAGCCTAGCTCAACCATCGATCCCTTACAAAAATGGCGAAAACGCCTACATATACTCAAAAACAACCACAGCAGCAAAAACAAGACGCTGCATTTTAAAACATTGTGTCTACATGTATTCTGACAGTCTGCACATGCAGACTTTGGACGATTGTGCACCCAAGACTTGGTGTCCCCTCGGACAAATTCAGACAACTATTCTTTGTCAGACGCCACCTTAACTGCGCATGGCTCCTGCAAGGGAAGTAGCTGAGCCATTAAGAGCCGAGCTAGCGTGTGCAGACCTCCTCAGGATGGTCGAAGACTCCGCATGGCTTTTTTGGAAGAAATGGTACACAGGACCCTCTCAAGCAAACCACTTGCCAGACTCTCCATACCCTATACTTAATTCATGAGGAGAGGTTTCGACCACCCCTTCTCACCTTCAATTACTTCAAGCGAAAAATAGGCTTGAGGTCGAATCAAATGGAACCCGGAGACACGATGAACCTTTCGGCGACTAGACCCGACGCCTTTGGCCCCCTTTGCAAATCTCTTCCTATTTCCCAAGTGACCACGGGCTATGACCCTACGTTTATTTCCGCAGGCGCTTTCATCATTCGCGAATAGGAAGGGGTTGATCCCTGCTTATCATAGTCGCGATGGGCGAAACACTGAGATGGCTCAATTGGGCGCCACGCGTCCTTCTCAAATTTGATGGTCCTAAACTCACTCGACGATGCTGTGGGCCTGGGTCCCGGATGCTTTCATCACTTTTCACATCGGGGATATGAGGGAGTCGCTCCTTGTATTTCGAAATCGCGATGGGCGAAACGACGAAGAGCCTAATTGCGCGCGCCAGGTGTCCCCTTTGGATGGACGGTTGAGGCTGCTCCTCGATATTGTGGGCCCGCCTTTGGGCGCTTTTGGCGTTTCGGGGTTCGGGGTTTCGAAATGTACAACGACATAGAAACTTCACCCTTTGAACTCGCGATTGCCGAAAAACCGACGCGACTAGATCTCGTGCCACGCGTCCCTTTGATGGACGGCTGCTATTCTTCCCTGTATACAATATAGGCGCGATCTGTTTGCGCTAATATCGGCGCAACTCTGCTATCTGCGATTTCCCACCAACCGCTGATCTACTCATGTGGATGGATCAGGACTGTTGACACTATAATTTTGCCCGCTCGCTTGATTTTAAGTCCGAACAGGACTTCTTCTATGCGCTGCGCTTGGGCGCTCCTCGAGCAACCTGCAGACCTAGATGCTCTTAGGCCCAAGACAAGAAATGTCGCTAACATTAGGCTCCAGGGGGGATAGATTCGTCCCTGTGATGATCTAAGAACTCATTCTGCAGCTTCAGTGCCTTGCTTTTGGGCTATGGAGTCAGGCTCAAAACATCCTGCTGCTAAAAATACAAGCCGGAAAATAAAAGCAACAAAATAAAGATACATGCTCAAAGGAGCTTATTTATATACAATCCTAAACTAATAAAACACTTTACATGGGGCTAGGTGAAAGAAAACTTCCACCACAACCATTCAAGCAGCTTCCTGGATAGAAGCTCCTTCCTTCTGTCGATGATCACCAGCAGATAGTGTAACCATGACAACAGAACGGCTACACTCTTCAACTTCTCCTCACAGGGTGAAGTTGATATGGAATAGGGTGGCTCCAAGGCATAAAGGATATGCCACTCCATGTATTCGCCAACAGGGTCATAGAATGAGTGGCAAAATTCAGAAAATTGGCGACGGGCAACCTCCTATGCTACACAGTTGTTCTCATGTGACTGAATATCTTTGATAAGCATAGGTGAGTGAACAATTGATGTAGACTCACTGATCTCAGGCAGTGGCTTCTTGTTGATTGGCTCTGGAATGAAAAAGGTGCTCATCTGCTCTTCTGGTTCTTCCTCGTCTTCTCCGTGCACTCCCCCATCTTGTAAAAAGGGAACGACCTCCTGATCCTTCCTTTCAATCCCAAATGTAAATACATCATGGGAAATCTTGTGAAGGAAGAAAGAACAATCCTCTTCCACAATGGCTTCTTCGTTTAATTCTGAGACAACAGGCTCATCGGGGGCAGATGCTAACGCGTCCAAGAAATATTCAATAATCTCTTCAAAAGAGATACATAAATCATCTGCCTCGAAGACTGGAAAATCCTCTTTACTGTCTTCAGATTCTAATTTTGTACACTGGGGAGTGGGGAATATCGCCTACTCCACTAGTTCGCTCAGGTCATCTTTTTCCTCCTAGGCTGGAAAATCCTCTGCACAATCTTCATATTTCAACCCTTCTAATTGGGAGGAGAGATATTTCACCTGCTCCATCAGCTCACTCAGGGAATCCTCTCCCCCCCTGGGATATTCATCACTTTCATAACCCACCTTTGATGCAGATGAATGGGGAGGAGAAAGGAATGATTTATGATCTAGGTCGTCAGAATCATCCTCACAGCCTATGTCCGAAACAGCTTTATCCGGTATAGAGTTGTGGTATCCCTCACTACAGTTATGAAAAACTAACACAGAGGGATAAAACTCTTGACAATAGGCAGTGAAGGCTACATGGAAATCACTGAGTGAAGAAATGCTAGCAGGGGGTAAAGAATGATACCATTTACGTGCATCCCCTGCTAACGAGAACATGAACATTTTCAATAATACATCCTCATGATGTATCTCCCACTGATGCATGAGTTCATGAAACTCACTGAGGTGCTGAGAAGGGTTGTCCTCTTCACGCTTTCCAAATATGGGCAAATAATCGCCCCATTAATCCAGAGAGGGGACGACATTGGGAAAACCAGGAATAGCAAAAAAATTAAAAGGAGCAAACCTGGGAGCAAGGATTTTCTCCATATCGAACCAGTGGAGTCGCCAATCGATCCTTGAATCATGGAGTCGCCAAGTGAAAGATGCACAGCTTTAAATGTGCCTGGTCCTTGTTCACCATCAAAGGCCAGATCTTAATGCTGTCGTTACCCCAGGAAGCCTCTCAGGCAGAGAAAGCAGTTGTTGAAACCTTCTCGAGAAAGCTCCTTAGGGTCAGCTTTCAAGTGTGCTAACAGTAGTCACAGTTGAAACAGTAAAGTGGAAACAATGGAGTCGCCACAGTGGAGTCACCAGGTGCACAGTAGCAATCTGAATAATTCTGATTTCTGATGCACCTTCAGAATCAGTTGATCGTTGTCGTTCTGCCCAGGGAAAATCTTCAACTTCGTCCGCGGCAACGGCGCTAGAAATATTAGCGTCAGAAATCACTCCTGGATTGCTTGCAGGAGCAGAGCCCGACGCCCATCATTTTTTATGTCACGATTTAATGAATGGGGGTGGTCAAATGGAAAGAGACCCAAGAAAGCAGCATTGACACAGGAACCAGGGTCTGGTATGTAGAAAGAAAGGGAGGTCTTGATCCAACTTCCGTCAGTAGGTTGCTTAAAGGGTGGTAGATGGAAGACTTGTGAGAAGGGTGAGCAAGACTGCCTTGGGAAACAGGCCTTCGGAAGCTCGAGGAAGAAAAACTCAGAAGCCAAGATCCTCTTGGTCCAGAGTTTCAAGGAGCTGAGGGGTGACTCGACTGGATCCTCCAATTCCAAGCCATTCCAGCGCTGAGAAAACACAAGAACTAATTAGAAACGCTGCGACCGTTGCAGTGATCCAACCTACATCATCCTACAATAGCGCAACTTGACTGGATCCTCCAATTTCGAGTCGTTCTAACACAATAGACAAAGAAATGGAAAAAGAGGCTGACATCCATAAAGTAAGAAGTCTCCAATGCCTTATACATTAACCAGAGCGACCAGCGCTGCATCAAAACTTTACAATCGGGAGCCTAGCTCAACCATCGATCCCTTACAAAAATGGCGAAAATGCCTACATATACTCAAAAACAACCACAGCAGCAAAAACAAGACGCTGCATTTTAAAACATTGTGTCTACATGTATTATGACAGTCTGCGCATGCAGACTCTGGCCGATTGTGCACCCAAGACTTGGTGTCCCCTCGGCCAAATTTGGACAGCTATTCTTTGTCAGACACCACCTTAACTACGCATGGCTCCTACAAGGGAAGTAGCTGAGCCATTAAGAGCCGAGCTAGCGTGTGCAGACCTCCTCCGGCTGGTCGAAGACTCGGCATGGATTTTTTGGAAGAAATGGTACACAGGACCCTCTCAAGAAGACCGCTTGCCAGACTCTCCATACCCTATACTTAATGCATGAGGAGAGGTTTCAACCACCCCTTCTCACCTTCAATTACTTCAAGCGAAAACCAGGCTTGAGGTCGAATCAAATGGAACCCGAAGACACGATGAACCTTTCAGCGACTAGACCCGACGCCTTTGGCCCCCTTTGCAAAGCTCTTCCTATTTCCCAAGTGACCACGGGCTATGACCCTACGTTTATTTCCGCAGGCGCTTTCAGCATTCGCGAATAGGAAGGGGCTGATCCCTGCTTATCATAGTCGCGATGGGAGAAACACCGAGATGGCTCAATTGGGCGCCACGCGCCCTTCTCAAATCTGATGGTCATAAACTCACCCAACGATGCTATGGGCCTGGGTCCCGGATGCTTTCATCACTTCGCGCATCGGGGATATGAGGGAGCCGCTCCTTGTATTTCGAAATCGCGATGGGCGAAACGGTGAAGAGCCTAATCACGCGCGCCAAGTGTCCCCTTTGGATGTACAGTTGAGGCTGCTCCTCGATATTGTGGGCCCGCCTTTGGGCTCTTTCGGCGTTTTGGGGTTCGGGGTTTCGAAATTTACAACGACATAAAAACTTCACCCTTTGAACTCACGACTGCCGAAAAACCGACGTGACTAGATCTCGCGCCACGCGTCCCTTCGATGGACGGTTGTTATTCTTCCCTGTATACAATATAGGCGCAATCTATTTGCGCTAATCTCGGCGCAACTCTGCTATCTTCGATTTCCCGCCAACTGCTGATCTACTCATGTGGATGGATCAGGACCGTTGACACTATAATTTTTCCCACTCGCTTGATTTTAAGTCCGAACAAGACTTCTTCTATGCACTGCGCTTGGGCGCTCCTCGAGCAACCTGCAAACCTGGATGCTCTTAGGCCCAAGACAAGAAATGTCGCTAATAGTTACTATGCTAAGAGAAAATAAGAATGAGAATGGAAAGAGGAATCTAGAAACTCAGATCATAGGAAAGAAGGCAAGAAATCTCAGTAAGAAGAAAGCAAAGTTTTAAAAACTGCAGAAATTTCCAGAGAAGACTTCGCAGAAAGAAGTCTTGCAGATCTTGAACCTCACCGGAATAGCAGAACAACATAGAATGGCACTTTTCCACGACGAAGCTATATGACCGTTGGAGGCATCCCGACTGTTAGAATGAGGCTTTGGAATGGATAGAAACATAGTTATTGCCAAAAAAACCGCCATTGGACCATTGACACCACGCCATAACGGATGGATTCGTATTGATTAAGGAATTTCGACCTGTTGAAGGAATCCGTTACGACGCTGCTTATTTAATTTGTCGAATGTCGCACTGGGACCACTTTTGCAACCTGATATATTCGAGCTAACAGAGAATTTATCGTATACTGCACTGTACTGTCTATACCTAGCCATAGATTCGATTACCTTGAGTGTCCATTCGCCTACCCAAGTTATTTGATTACGAGCGTGCATGTTGGCCGACCTTAGTGTAGTAGAGAAATATGTAGAAGATATCTTGATTGACCTTATGACTGAGAAATTCATGTGTGCAGGTATACAGGTATCGTTGATGGGTGGATTTCAAGCATCCCCCTCGACTGGATGTCGATATGTGCCATCCTGAACCGCTACGGAGAAAAGAAGCAAGCACCGTGACAATCTGGCGAACACAAAGCAGATCCCGTCGGTCTTGCCCGACTACATCCCTCCCTTGGATGGCATGGTTAGTCGTGACATCGTCCCGCATGATTTCGAGTACATGCTCATTACTGCGTACCTCCCAAAGGGGATACACGCATTCGGACCGCATTTGGGACTAATCCTAGCTCTCAAGATAAGTGATTTCAACCTCGACGATAGGAAGAATTATGAGATGCTCACACCACATTGCTATATGACGAATATGACTGGGAAGAAGCCCAAGATATTTCTCCATCCATGGATCAAGGAGATTTCGAGATCGGCGATCTTGAACATCATGAAGATCCCCCACTTCGGCAGACATCAAGAGGTTAATGTGTGCGTTAAAATCCTCTTGTTGTGATCCCATGGAGGTTACCTTTGGTTGGATAGCCGCATTACTGTGGATCTGGCATTGATCCACCTGATCACCGGATTGAGCATGCAGGGACTAGACCCTCACTAGTTCTACCCAGGAAAGACATCAAATCGCTCCTTGGCCCAGTGCATCAAGGAGGCATATGGCGATGTGGAGAAAGGGAAGTGAGGCTACAAGGTAGCCTCCATCCAAGATGGCACAGTGCGCCTATCCTGTCAGCTGATAGAGGGGAAGATCGTCTGAAAGAACCGTCTTATGCAAGTAACAGGATTCGTAGTCGACCTTGCAGGGAAGTGCATCGAAGGAATGTAGATGAACTGGGCGAGCTACCTCATCAATGAATTAGAGAAGGACTGTCGCGAAGCGCAGGACCAAGGCTATGAATTTCACTTCAGTTGGTTATTGATTCTCATTGCATTTGTCAACTAGGAGATGTCGAAGGGAACGACATTCCAGGAATTCGAGCCATCGGATCCATTGGCCATGAGGTTCACCACCTTGTGGTATACGAGCAACATGGCGAAGCAGTGGCAATCAAATGCAGTGTTCCACACTTACTACCTACAGCTCAAGCATGCCATTGAATCATTCCCCTGAATGACCCCGAACACCTTGCATACATACAGGTCGCTAGCGAAGTTCCACTCAAACAGACACTTCATTTACATCACTGTGCGTAGGGACGAAAGCAAGGAGGAGTTGTAGTCCTACTATAAATTGACCGATGAAGACATGGAAGAGATAAACAAGGAATGTGTAGCCAAATTCCTTGTACCAGTCGAGCAGATAGATCTCTCTTACCCTGACATCATCGAAATCCATTTAGTCACCCAGACCGAGTATGACAGACCAAGTAGCGCAAAGAGAAAGAATAAAAAGGAGGAAGTGCAGGACGTAGACAGTGAGGAAAAGAACAGCACATCGGAGGAAACAACGTCTGACTCACCTGCAGGAGGAGGAGGCAATGAAGTAAACCAAGAGGAGGAAGGGGAAGAATACAAGAAAGATAAGGGAGAAGTAACACCATCGAAGGATCCCCTTACTGAGGCCGAAACGTCCAATAAAAGGAAGGGTTCTCCGCAGAAACCCTCATCATGGAAGAAATCCCGAGCCACTAAGCCTTAGTCACAAAATGTTCTCACAGTGGATGATATCCAGCTCATCATCACAATTGTATAATATGTCTCAGAGGATATCCTACAGAGACATGAAGCGAAGCAAGAAACATTGTATGACAGGATTGGGAAAGAACTGAAAGACATCCAGAAAGCTATCCAGTCGAGCCGCACAGTGTCTACTGCGCCATCCTCGGTAGAAAGTGTAGAATTGGGGGATGAGCCCACCTACACAGATTAGAATATGCAACAGAGATTCGACTTCGTCGAGTCCAAGAAGAAAAGGAGCAGGCCACAGAAGCCTTGAAGAAAGAAAAGGAGGAGATCTTAGAGAAAATTTAGATTACGCAGCAAGAGAAAGATGACCTTCAGGCGAAGTTCGAAGAGGACAAAGAGAAGATCCAGAAAGAGAATGACCATATTTTTGCAGAGAATACTACGGGCAGAGAGGCAGTAACTAGAGAAATTCGCTCTGTGTTGGGCTTGGCATAGATGGAATAAGAGACAACCGAAATCCAAGGGGGGAAGCTCATTGAGGCCATTCAATAGCTTCAAACAAGAGTAGAAAAGATATAAATTCAAGCAGTGTCGAGCACTCTGCAAGAAGTGCGAGATCAACGGGAAGAAATTGCCAGGAGTGCAGTAGAAAGAATCGGGGCGTTTGCCTCAAAATGAAAGAAACTAAGTGATCGAAGTGTGAATACCTATGAGCTCCTTACAGAAGACCCAAAGTTGAGGATATTGGAGGCATATCTCTAGGAGGCAAAGCAGCAGGCGTCGACTATGAAAGCACAGCTGAAACTTCTTACGGTCATGGAAAATATGAAGAGGTCACAGGAGCAACACGTTGTTCAGAAGAAGGTCACTGCCATCTAGAGCAGAGTTGTGGAGGTGACATAGAGACTCCAACTGGTGCAGGACGAAGCCTACACACTTTTCGAAGAGATCGAGGGACAAGGATCACAGTTGGAATAGGTGGTCATGACAATGGAACAATGATTGGAAGGGATTGTCACTGAGAAAGTAATTCAGGAGTTCGCCAAGAAGGATGCTCTGGCGAAGCAACAAGTTGAAGCACTGTTGCCCATATCAAAGTGACTTAGGACAAGTCACGGGTGATTGTTGGGGGCTTGTTGGCCCTTGACCAGGTTTTGCAGAAATGTTGGTCATGTTTGACGATTTTTTCGGGACTTCGATAGGTGGGTCGAAGATGGAGCGCCCAGGCGAAGCAGAAATCACAGGATCTCGCCCATTTTGTGGGCTTTTTGGGATTTTAGGGTTTATGTAACGGGTATGGGATGTCGGCCCATGGGTTTACCCATGCTTATGACCCTTTTTGTAATGTATAAATAAGTATCTAAGTGATGTAAGTAGTGGTGGTAAGTTACTAGTCATTGTTTGTCTTAGTGCATGGCTAGTTGGCTTTGTGCACGAATGAGTTAAGGCTTGCATAGTTAAGTGTAAGCGTTTTGGTAAGTGCTTGGTGTAGACAAATTGTGTAAGGCTTTGTGCTTTGATCCAATTCAGGAAGGAGGATCTGGCGAGGTGCGCGCAGATCTCCTGTCCCTTGAGAAGTTGGATCTATGGCTTGGTGCATGCAAGAATATTGGAAGAGACTAATAAAGAAGAAGAAGAGTTGGTGGATGTAGCCCCACGCTGGGGTGAACCACATATGTCCTATGTTGATGTGCTTCATGTAATGTTGTTTATGTCATTTATGTCTCTATTTTCTTAGTGCATTATTCTTGATGTATGATAGACAAATCCATGGATGCTTAATGTTTATGATGTGAATGAATGTTAGATCTACTCTGATGTTATGTGATAAATTATTAGATGTACTTAATCTTGATTACTACTACATTGATCTGTAGTTAGGGTTAATCTGCAATGTGAATAAGAATCATAACTTAAATGCGTTGTATTGGCTAAAGTGCTCTGTTAAGTGTTGTAATCACATATCTATGTCCTAACTAGGTTGTAAACACTTGAGTCCTACAACCCCCCTACCTCTACCTCAGGTGAGACTTCATCTACTTCACAGGTGTTGTCGAAAAGGCCGATAGTTAGGGTTTTGTTGGTGTGCTTTTGAAGTGTTGAACCCTGGGTATTCCCTTGTGCCAACATCATGCAATGAACAATGACCATAAAAAACTTTTATAACTATCGCACCTACAACAAAATTGTCGAAACCACTAAACTTCGTCGATCTTCTGACAATTGTTAACTATGTTAAAGTTGACCATATCAGTGAAGTTAGTGACCATTAAACCGTTTTCAAATGGGCATTTTGCATCCTCTATGTTCATTGATAGATTGGCGAACTATCCTCTAGGTTCATCGAAATATCGACGAAGATATATTTTCGTCAGAATTTCGACGTTATCGGGGTACCCAAAAAAAAAAAAAAAAAATTGAATAATTTGTAAAGATATGATTGAATTTAACCTTATCATTGAAATTTTTTTTCGAATTAAAATCCCATATGTAGTAGTGATCCAAAATCCCTTTGGACCTACTCTTGCTGCTAGGAAAATTAGCCTTGGCATTCTTTCCAAGTGCACACCCTCTGCGCATACCTTCCCTCTCTAAAAAGTGACGAAAAAACCCTTGTCCTCCATAGATGAGACTAAAATCAAATTCTTCTTCAAGCCTGGTATGTAAAAAACATACTGGGCATCTAACAATCCTCCTTACTCAAGATGGAACATAATTGTTTCCTCTCCCTTCACTGCATACTTGGCATCATCACCAAGTTGGACATGAATATCTGCATCACTAACTGTCAGACTACTAAATAGCTCGTGTTCTTCTGTCATATGACAAGATGCACGATTGTCCAAGAACCAAACACTCCTTGTTGACGTGCTGGTAGAAAGGAAAGAAACCAGTGAGTAACCCTTCTCAAACTTTGTTGCAAAGTCATCAAGTTGTTTCTTTGTTGATGATGTTGTCTACCTCTTTCCATTACTCTTCTTCTTCTTCTCTAAACACTAATATGCATAATTTCCATTTTTATGACATGAGAAACACTTGATTTTACTCAAGTCCTTCCTTGGATGTGATGATCCTCCATCACTGTTACCCTTCTTGCTAGAACTCTTTCCTTTTCTCTTCCTTGTCTTACTAACAAGAGACAAGTTCTCTTCACTACCTCCCTGCTTTCTTCTATTATACTCCTCCCGAGTCTCTTCTTGAATGCAATCATCCCAAAGTATTTTCCAATCTAAGATATTTTCCCGAGCGCAAATTCCCTTGACAAATGGTTCCCAAGACTTGGGAAGACCATTCAATGCCACATTCACAAGATCCGTGTCCTCCCTTTTCTCCCCTATGGCTGCAAACTAATCGCATACCTGTGTGATCATCATGAGATAATTGGTAACATTTTCAGATCTAAACATATGCATCGATCTCGATTTATTCCTTAAGACCATCTTCATATTCATTTTCTTGCTCTGGAATAAACTTACCAAGGCATCAAACATATCTTTGGTTGTCTTCTTCTCGTTTAAGTGAGGGACTAAATTATCCTTCACCAAATCTAGGAGGACCTTATCTACCTTGATCTCCTTCTTGTTGTGAGCAATCAAAGTTGTCAAATCTTTCGGTGGAGTAACTACTTTATCCACTAACTCCCAAAGGTCATACTCCTTCAACGCCAAATTTACCCATGCTTTCCAAGATAGGAAGTTGGATGCTCCATCCAATCTGTCTTCAAATCTCAACGGTGTTGTTTCCATCCCTAAGACCTGATAAACTACCATGGAAATAGCATGCTGCTGAAAACTACTCTTGTACTGATCTGTACATAGTTGTATGTGATTGTGACCACTGCAACTTACGCTAGTATAGTGTATGTACATGAATGTGACAACTGCAACCCACATATGTACACGACTATTATTACTGCAACCCATGTATACATGACTATGCTCAAAGAAACCCACGTATGTACACCACTGTGCCTTTCGTGACCTATGTATGCCTTAGTAAACCTGTAAAAACTTAGTCCCAACTCAATAAGATTGTTTCCATGGAATATGTCATTTGATTTCCACCTGCTAGTTATGAATATGCTATGGATATGAGATATAGCTTGGTTTTGTCCCTTCAGAGAACTTACTTGGATGCCATGTTGAAATCTCTCCTACTCAACATCCTTCTATTAATTCCATATAAATCGCTTACTGAATTAAATCACAATTGAGTAATCAACTAGACATGCAATGAAAGAATAAATAAGGAAACCAAAATCAAGCACAGATAAACACCAATTTTTTTGGGTATAAACCCTTGGAAAAACCCCAAAGGGAAAACTAGTGCTAAGAATGATTTTATTATGCTAAAATTAAGGGTCTATTAACATGGATAATGGCCCACCGAGAGAAATAAAACTGTAGAAAAACCTGGCAAAGTATGCTATGTTGTACGACCCAAAACCACATGCTTATTGAGGTACTTTTATTTAGAAAACCCGCGTATGTACGCGAATATCTTCATTGAAACCCATAAACATGTACATAAATCCTATACGGAAAAATCCGTACGACGCGACACTCTCTTGTGGATTCCTCTGACTGAAACCCACCAATGTTGTCTATGTTCTCTCTTCCTATTTCACTTGACCTCTAGACAAAATTCTTACTTCATCTATGCAAGATCTTGAATCAAAGTCCTCGTGATCCAATCCTATCGAAAGTAAATCCTCTACTCTCAAGAATATCAAGTATCACGTGTCTTCCTCCTTCACCCTAGCCTTTATTTTATAATCATGAGTTACAACCTATTTCTAATCTCACTTGAGATTTAGATTACATGCTAAGTACTTTTAGCACTTTCCTCAAATAGCTCAATTAAATAATTACATAATTAATTAATAATAATAAATTACTTTAATAATTCCTTTAATTAAAGTAAATCCAAGAGTAGAAGGATTTGAACGATTTCCACACATCTAGACACATAGACCTGTGTGGAAATACCTGCTTTATGGTACTACTAACATCAACATCAACAAGGAGAAGAATTGGCACAATGGGCCAATGCTAGTGGTAACAATGCGGAGAAACAATATTCTTCACCAATGGAAGAAGTCTTTACTACTCAAACATTTTTCAGTACCGTTGGTCCACACATTGTTGTAGGAGGTGATGGCCCTATTCCAACAACAATAGGTTAATTTTCCAATCTATAATTGTCAACATTTGATAAACAAAGGAAGAAAGTGATAGGGAAGAAGCACAAGAAAAGGAGAATTAGCTTGTATTATGAAATGGTGCTCACTACTGAGACTTTGGTGATGGACACAAGAAAGATTATTTTGTCTTCCTTTGCTTCTATTGGTCTAGCTATTTCACAGGCTAATGTTCATAAGGTTGTGCATGTAGAGAATAAAATACAAGAACACAAGGATACAATTGCCTTGTTGGAAAACCAAGTTAACTATTATAAGTCCAACAAATATCAAACTTTAGATTTCATTGATTATTCCTTCAAGGTACAAAATGGTTTGAACACTGTGTAAAGGGAATTTTGTGATAGAGCACAACATATACAATTCTAGGTCCAATACATAGTAGATTCCATGAAACATGTCCAAGCATGGGAACTTGTGTTAAAATATTTGATGTGTTGATTTCACCATAGACAATATCACAATATTGTCACCCAACCATAGGCACACAACCACCCCCGAGCACTATAACCTTTGACAGATAGAATGAATCTAGAAGCAGTACCAGACCCAATAGATAACTAAGATATATTGCACCTCTCTCTCAAAGATAGTGCACCAAGAAGAAACTCCAAAACCTAAGACCAAGACCAAAAACCTAATTGCAGTAGTTGCAGCTCTACTCCTCCTCTAGACTTGAGCACCACTTATCTTTTGTGAGCCTGTGGGTGAGTGTGTTTCCAAATGAGCTCAAGCGCCCTCTATTTATAATGCTCCTTGTCAACTATCTAGGTTGACTTCTCT
Organism: Picea engelmannii; assembly: GCA_009831015.1. Lineage (NCBI taxonomy): Eukaryota > Viridiplantae > Streptophyta > Pinopsida > Pinales > Pinaceae > Picea > Picea engelmannii. The sequence goes on along the minus strand of ML783391.1, from coordinate 61,804 downwards.
TTCTGGAGGGTAATACAATAATATTAATTATTTTGTTAAGCCAACTTGTCTTCTAGGGTTTCTACACATTTGTTTAGGGTTTCTCTAGCTTCCGAAATATTATAATCTATCAAGAGGTTACACATGGAGGTTGATACCTCTCGTAGCTACCATAATATCAACACTCCCTCCTAGCTAGGGAGGTATTAACTGTAATGGTCTAGAAAACATATACAGGTAGAATTATCATAGCCACACAAGCTATCTCATGATCACGAGCAACATCATCACTATCGATATCATCTGATAGAATCCTGGCATCAAAATATATCATCAACTACATCATTTATCGAGGCCATACTCCATCTGAGTAATCGGCATGATGTTAAATAAGTCATGTGTTGGACTCGGCGCACTATACAAAGTGTCTCACATAATTCACTCACTCAACAAAGTGATACAGGGACCATTTTTCTAATCTGGACATACATCCTAGAAGAATAGTTGTCCCAACATATGTTTAATGCCCCACAATGGCTACAAGAACCATCCTCTCCATTGTATCATCTCTAAGCCGTACTAGTATGATGTGAATGCATCATATCTAAGTTGCACTGGCATGATGTGGAGTATCGTCTACATCATCTCTAAGTTGTACTGGCATGGTGTCAATGCACCATATCTAAGTTGTATTGGCATGATGTGCATCATCTCTAAGTCATACTAGCATGGTGTCAATGCACCATCTCTAAGCTATACTGGCATGATGCGAGTCATCTGCATCATCTCTAAGTTGTACTAGCATGATGCTACATCATCATATCTAAGATGTACTAGCATGATGCAACCCAGACATATGCATCATCTCTAAGTTGTACTAGCATGATGATAATGCATCATATTTAAGTTGTACTAACATGATGCATCTCAAAACATCTGTACCATATCTAAGTTGTACTAGCATGATGTTGAAGTATCATAGATTTTAAGTTGTACTAGCATGATACCGATCAACAATATTTCAACTTGGACCATTCTCCATAGGGAGAATGTCTATCCACCATCACACTAACTATCCATGATGCCAGATATCAATACTCCCTCCCAACCAAGGAAGTCATCTCCTCCCTTTCAACCAAGGGAGAAATCTGCATGAGTCACAACTTGTCCCTCAAGTATGAAAACTTTATCTTGGATAGAGGTTTCGTAAAAATATCAATTCTCTGCTCATTGGTGGAGATGTACTGAAGAATCACTTCTCCCTTCTGGACTTTATCACGGAGAAAATAGTACTTGATCCCAATGTGCTTTGACCTGTCATGGAACACGATATTCTCTGAAATCTTCACATATCTCTGATTATCACAATATATCACAGTCAAATCCAACACTTGATCAAATAGTCAAGAAACCAACTTACAGACCCATATTGCTTTCGTACAAGCATCATAAGCTGCAATATACTCTTCTTTTGCAGTGATGAGTGCAACATACTTTTGTTTCCTGCTATCCCATGATATCATAGAGGATCCCAAGCTGAAACATATACCAGAAGCACTCTTTATGTCATCTGCAATCTTTTCCCAATCTAAATCAGTAAATCCATGCAGTTGTAGATCATTGTTTAAGGCATATCTAAAACCATAGTTTAACATCCCACAAAGATATCTCAAAATGTGTTTTTCAACTATCCAATGCTCATGTCTAGGTTCCACTTGGAACTAGCTCAATGTGTTCACAGAAAAACAAATGTCTAGTCGGGTATTAACCAAATACATCAATGAGCCAATCAACTATCGATACATGGACAAGTCTAATGGATCAGAATCAAAGTATCTCAACTTCCTCATATCTATCACCATGGGATTTTCCATGGATTTGCAATCCATCATCCTAAACTTCTGAAGAATCTTTACAACATACTTCCCTTTCCCTAGTAATATTTTACCATGCTTCTTCCATACTTCTAGTCTCAAATAATAATGCATGAAACCAAGATCCTTCATATCGAATTCAGAGGCTAGCTCCCTCTTACACTGAATAATGAGAGGCTCTACACATGTCAGAAACAAATCATCAACATATAGTAGTAGGATCACATGTGCATCATTCACAACTTTGTAATAAAGTTTTGGATCAACATAGCTCTTGGAAAATCCAAGTCTCATCAAGTAATTGTCAATCGTGCATACCAAGCTCTTGGAGCTTGCTTGAGTCCATACAAGTCCTTCTTTAATTTGCATACATGGGTTTCTCTAGGGCATACCTCAAAACCTTGAGGTTGCTCTATGTATACTTCTTCCTCTATTACTTCATTGATAAAAGTGGTCTTTACATCCATATGATGTAAATTCCAACCCATGGATGCTGCAAGAGATATGATGGCTCTAATAGAGGTATATCTAGCAACTGGATAAAACATCTCATCATAGTCTTCTCCCTCTTGGTAGGAGAACCATCTAGCCACAAATATTGCCTTGTATTTATCGATACTCCCATCTACTACATGTTTATCTTGTAAACCCACTTTGAAGTTACTAACAATTTTCCTTCAGGTCTAGGCACAATTTCCCATACATCATTTTTCATGATGGATTGATATTCTTCCATCATAGCTTCCTTCCATTCTCTCTTCTTGAATTCTTCTTCAAAGGTGGAAGGTTCTGCATTGACAAGACTTTTCATGAGTGTTGCATAACTAGAGAACCTTTTGGGGTCTTTCTCTCCCCGAAGGTGCCACTATGAGCTTTATGTCTTTCATCTTCTTGTAAGGTGGATTCTAGCCATGCTAGTCGTTTTTTGTTCTTGGGTACAACAATTAATTCTATAGGTTAAAGTGGTTGGTCTGGTTCTTCATTGGAAAGTTCTGGGGAACAAGTGCTTTCTTCCTTGGGATCTTCATATTCTTCTTCATCATTGGAGTCCATGGAATCTTCTATAGATTTTTTGAAGGAAAATTTCTCATCAAAAGTTACGTCTCTACTGATTTCAATCTTCTGTTGACTTGGGATATAGATTTTGTAAGCTTTTGATGTATCACTATATCCAACGAATATGCCCTTCTTTCCCGAGGGTTCCATCTTCTTCCTTTTGTCCTTGGGAACATGGATATAGATAGGACAACCAAAGATTCTTAAGTGTTCCACACTTGGCTTCTTTCCGGAGAAATATTCTTCTGGAGTCATGTTCTTCAATATACGATGAGGACTTCTATTTTGAATATGTACGGTTGTCATAGCTGCTTCTCCCCATAGAAACATGGATAGATTTTGGTCATTCATCATTGCCTTAATATATTCTTCAATGGATGATTATTTCTTTCTGCCACACCATTCTATTGAGGATTATGTGGGATGGTTAGCTCCCTCCTAATCACAATTGTTTTACAAAAGGCAATGAGCTCCTTAGAGGTGTATTCTCCTCAATTATCAGATCTTAACATCTTGATCTTCTTATTTGTCAAGTTTTCCACTTCATCTTTGAATTATTGGAACTTGCCAAATACTTCATCTTTCATATTTAATAGGTACATCCAAGTCTTTATTGATAATTCATCTATGAATGTCACATAGTAAAGAGAGTCTCCTAGAGACTTCACCAGCATAGGACCACATACATATGAGTTTATCATATCCAAGATCTCCTTGGATATATTCTCACTACTTGGCAATGGCTTCTTAATATTCTTCCTAAGTGCACATCCTCTACAAAATCCTTTGTGTACTGATTGTAGTTCTGGTATGCCTACAACCATCTGTTTTAGAGATGAAAATGATTGATAATGAAGGTGAGCATACCTTCTATTCCATAACTCATTGGGATTGAGTTCATCATGTACAAGAGCTTGAGTATTCTGGCCTAGGAGTTTATACAATCTTCCTTCATGAATCCCAATGACTCTAGAATATTCTATCTTTGAATCTTTAGACCATACAAGAAATTTTCCATCGACAAAGGCTATTATATCTCCTTTGTCTTATGGGCAAGAAATAGATAATATATTTTTTTTCAAACCATGAACATATAAAACATTGTTACCTGATTCCATTTGGATAGAATCTTTTCCAATTCCCTTGACTGCATAAGATTTGTTGTCTCTAAGTTCCACTCTATGTGATGTTTCCTTTTCCTTCATGCTTGAGATATTTTCACGATCACTTGTCATATGTCTTGAGGATCCACTATTGATCAACCACATATCGTCTTCAAGAGATCATGTAAGAGCTTAGTAATAGAATAAATTAGTTTCTTCATGATTGGATTTCTTTGAAGGTTCTTCATCATTGTCAACTGATGCATGGTGTATTTCCTTTATCTTCTTTTCTAGTTTAGGACAAGCTCTTTTGTAGTGGCCATCTTCATGGCATCCATAACATTGTACCTTTGACATATCTCTCTTATGATTTAATTTCTTTCTTGAGTCAAATATTTTTCTTACCTCCATGTCTCTTGAACTTTGTTGCATAGGCTTGAGCATCCTCTTCCTTTTGAGATATTCCCTTTGATTTTATCCTTGTCTCTTCTTGTGCGCAATAGGTCCAAAGTTCTTCTACCATTGGAAACTCCTTTCTTGTGTTCATGCTTGCAACAAATGCATCCCATGATCTAGAAAGACCATTAAGTGCTATATTCACAATTTCCTTTTTTGGAAAAACTTCTTCAATAGCTTGTAGTTGATCTCTCAACTGAGAAATCCTTACAAAGTATATGGCTACAGTGTCATCCTTAGTCATCTTTATGTCATGAAGCCCATTCTTCAAACTCATTACTTGTCCAATATTTCTAACTGCAAAGAAATTAGTTAGGGAATCATACATATTCTTGGATGAGTCAAGATTGGACATGTAGGGTATCAAGTGATATTTTACAAAGTCCACAATGATACTCATAGCATTGATGTCATTGTCCTTTAATTTCTCCTTTCCTACAATGTTTTGAGGTTCATTTTCTTTTCCTTCTTCAAACCATGGTTCCATGATCTTTCCCTTCACGATATCTAGAACCTTGTTCTTGGAAAGGATGAGGTCAATCCTTGTCTTCCATGCTCTGAAGTTTGAAGCTCCTTCTATCTTGTTTTCTGTCTTCATGGAGTAAGTCATGACTTCCTTTGACTTTGACTTTGACTTTGACCCAAAAATTCAACCTTCACATTTTTTCTTGTTGAAGGTACCAAGGGGTGCGCTAGACTAAGGCGCGCTAGAATGTACAAGAATTATGCCAAAATTCTCACTTGAAGTGAACAAAGAGTTAAGTTAGGGTTTGTTGCAGCTGCGAAATCAGAAACCCTAGTTGCAGTTGCAACTAGTGCCACACCGAACTTGCCAAGAAACTGTCGCTCTACCTTCCACTGGTTAGATTGTTCCGAAGATAGTGTGGGCCCATAAATTGTTAAAATATTCGATGTGCTTGTTTCACCATAGAAAATATCACAATATTGTCACCCAAGCATAGGCACGCAACCACCCCCAAGGATCATAAACTTTCACAGATAGAATGATTCCAGAAGCAGTACCAGACCCAACAAATAACCAAGAGAGAGGACACCTCTCTCTCAAAGATAGCGCACCAAGCAGAAAGTCCAAAACCCGAGACCAAGACCAAAAACCCAATTGCAGTAGCTGCAGTTGCACTCCTCTAGACTTGTGCACCACTTATCTTGTGTGATATTGTGAGTGAGTGTGTCTCCAAATGAGCTCAAGCCCTCTCTATTTATATTGATCCTTGTCAACTATCTAGGCCGAATTCTCTTTCTGAAGGGTAATACAATAATATTAATTATTTTATTGAGCAGACTTGTCTTCTAGGGTTTCTACACATCTATTTAGGGTTTCTCTAGCTTCCAAAATATTCTAATCTATCAAGAGGTTACGCATGGAGGTTGATACCTCACACAACTACCATAATATTAACAACTTGCATATTAACAAGCTTAGTTATGGTTTGACAAAGTGAAAGATTGGTAGTTCTCCATAAAAGAAATCCCTTTTAAAGTTCTTGTTTTGATTCCAAAAGCCCTTGAAGAGATGGATTTTGACCTGAGATATTGGAAGTAGGTAGCTCATAGTAGCCTTAGGGGGATTACACATGAAGTAGCATAGTCTACTATAATGTTCGTCATAGAAAATATAGCAAACAATTGCCATTTTCCCTCTTTTGGACCAAAAGACAATTTCTTTCCATAGGTACATGAATCTAAGGGCATATAAGACTATATTATCACCAATAGGAAAGATGTTAGGCCTCTCCTTGTGTTTGAGAAAGAAACTATCCAAAGGTTTATCAAATCCCCCACTAAGGACATAACATTGATCAAGACTTTGTTGCCTAAGATGGAGAAATTTGAGAAAAGAAAGAGATAGAGTATTGCATCATATAAATCTCCCTTTAAACAACACAATTTTCCCTAGGGGGATGCACTCGATCAAACTTTTGAGGCATGAACAAATTATGGAAGAAGATGGATAAAGGAATGTGAAGGAGATTCCTTGAGCCAAGTGGAGCATTCTCCTAGAGGAGATTTGAACAACCAAGGATGGAGCTAAACAGGTTAGATGAATCAAACCCTTAGAAGAAAATGATAGTTTGATAGGGGGACCCAATAGTGAAGAAGGGTAAACATATAGAACAAATTGATTACTCTCCCCCTTCTCCCTTTTGTATAAGTAAGATGAACTTGATCAAGAGGGTTTTTTCTTCTGCAATTTTGTAAACTCTTTTATAAAAACTAATGAATGAGAAGCCACTATTGACCGAGCTATTTTAGAGACTAACTTCAGTTATGAATCTTTTTACGTGTAGAACTTGTTCTACTATTCCATTGAGATTTGAAACAGTGTAAGCATATGATTTTACAATGTAGTCTTTTCTCATGTACGAGAAATTTGTCTTATATTATTTGTTTCACAATTTTTTTGTCTATAGCCATAAGCATGGTATTGTAATCGATTGTTTGTTTTCAAAATTTTCTAGTATGCATCTAGTTATTTAGATTTCTACTTTTATTTCCCTAGTAACTTTCTTGCTAAAGATATAAAGTAGTGATATATATTGTGCTATATTTACAATTTCCCTAGTAACCTCATTTCCATAGTAACTTTCTTGCTAAATTTCTCCTTTTCCTCATCATGCTAATTACAAAAGTATGAGAAAAGGCCCATGCTCCTTCTCTTCCTATTTTGAATGGAAAAAGTGTGAGAAAGGGCCAATGCTCCTTCTCCTTCTCCTTGTCACTCTAATTATAGAAATGTGAGAAAGGGATAGTGCACCGTTTCCTCCCAAAAATTATTAAAGTATGAGAAAGGGCTCGTGCTCCTATCCCTCCCAAATATTAATAAAGTGTGAGAAATAGCCATTGTTCCTTTTCCTCCTCACTCAAATTACAAGAGTGTGAGAAAGGGTTCATGCTCCATCTTCTCCTCACTTGAATGACAAACGTATGAGAAAGAGCCATTTCTCCTCTTTCTCCTCATCACTATAATTACAAAAGTGTGAGAAAGGGGGGCACAATTGAAAGGGGAAAGTACATTAAAAAAAGGGGACCCATTCAAAAATCCATGCAAATACCAACATTCTAGCATGAATTCATTGGAAGGATATATGAACATAAATCTATGCCACTACCAACAATTTACACCTTAACTTATTTATATTTTGATCAATTAATTATCTTCCATATGAATGAATATCACTACCATGTATCCCATTTCTACTTTGAATCTATTTGTTGTATCATTGTATGGTGTGAAATAGTGTGGTGGTGAAAGATTTTGGACTACTTGAAAGTTTTTGGTCCACCATACAACATACATAGTCATAATTAGAACTCAATATGCCTAAGATAAGGCAAAAATTGCTCTAAAAACCTCTCGAAAATATTTAATTTGCACAAAAAAATGACTTTCCATCCAAACAGAACTTTTTTTACATTAAAAAAATTTCCCTCCAACTTTCCAAAATATAGTTTTTCCTAAATTTTCACAAATATCACGTCTTCCAAATTTTCATATCTAAAAGATCGGTGGATTATCCTTTTAAAGTCCACTTAAATTAATTTGGCTTGTCGGATATGTGTTAAACATATTCAATGACAAGGAAACCAACTCTTGGGTAATCAAGTACCTTCAATCACACACATACACAAACAAAAGGGGTTATAGACCTGCAGACCAATAAGCCGACCCAATATCACTTTTCCAAACTTTCATACACTTCTAAAATTTCATAACTATATAACCTCTCTTATGGAAAGAATGAGCAAAAGACGAGATCAAACCTTGGTCTCCTTCCAGCAAAGAAAATGACTTCACTAAAGCCTAGTATCGACATTTGACATATAAAGCAAATTTAATATATTTGCAATGCTTTCTTGATGTCACAATAAAAAATAAAAGTCCAAACCTGAGTGGAAAAGAGATTTAGCCACTAGTCCGAGGGAAGGATTGATTGCTTTGAAACCACCACAAGGGTTGCACCCATAGATCGAGATGTTTATGAAATATTATTTATGTAATATCCCCAAGGACAAGCCCTGTTGTAATCATGTTTATGAATTGTAAATCGTGTTTTGTAGGCTGGTGAGACAAACATTGATAAGTTGATGGGCTTATGTGTTTATTAGGCCAGAGAGCCTAAGTGTCAAAGGCCAGGAACATGTTTTTGTATATGTAATATGCATAACATTAATAAAGATTAAACATCGCTGCGTGCAGACCGACCATGAATAAAGAGTGATGGGGGACTAAGCTTCCAAAAGGTGGGTAACGGAAAAGGGGCTGAAAGGTTGGACAAAGAGGCTAAGTGTTGAGCCTGGGGGCTAAGATTAGGGGCTTAAGTCCTTAGGAATAATAATTTATTATTATTCCAAAAAGTTATGTGAAAGGTATGTCTTTATCCTAAGTTCCTGGAAGGGGGAATGTGTGCAAGAGGGAATGCATGTTGATGGAGCGCATGCAACCTCATGGGCGACATGTGTTGGCCCAGGCACATGCAGTTTAACCAAAGAATTGAGCTGAGATGGGGGTTGGTTCTCCATTCTCCCGCCCGCTGTCGGAACCGAGGGATCTCTGCGTCTGAGTTCTGTAATCCTCACGCAGCTCTAAAAACCGAAGCCTGTGATGTTTTCTTGAGGAACCAATAAACCTTTGTCCGAACTATTGAGTGTGTGTTCGACCTCTGCATGAATTTCTTGTCACACATCCTGCAAACGGGTGTTACCTGAACCGTGCTATGTATCAGTGGCCTGTTGTCGTTTCCTGGTTCCACACCCAATTTTTCCTGCTGCTGCTGTCACCCATGAGTTAGCCAAAATTTGTTGTTGTTGTTATCTTGAACTTGCGGTAATTGAATTGAAAACTGGTTGAAGAACCGGGTTGTCAAGCCCGTGGTAAAAGAGGCAGGTTGTCAGGCCTGTGAGCAACTCTCTCTAGGTGAGGGATTCTGTCGGGGAGTGGTTTTCTCCCAGAGAGAGTCTAGCACCAGCTATGGAGCTCTGAGAATTCTTGATTCGGCCTGTTGCCTAGGCACAGAGGGGAGGTGAAGCACCGATGGAATGTACTTGTGAAGGCATGTGGAGAATGAGAGTCCATGAGTAGTGGGTGTAAGAAGGCTTATGGGGGAGAATCCTTCCAATCACTCTATGCAGTTTTCCTGTAACCTCAACCTAGGCTAGAATTTCCTTACCTTGGGTGGAGCTTAGTCCCAGCTCGGGGATGACCCACTGTTGAGCGTGATGAGTAGTGAGGTCTAAGGCTGGGAGGTTCGTGGAAAGTCTGCACGTGTTTGGTGGAGTTACTACAGTTTCAAAGATAAGTATATGCATGTGTTTAATTTCAATTAAAATGTTTGTCTGTGATGCTTGCAATATTATCATGTATTCCACTGCAATGATATTTACTGTTGGTTCCATTAATTATGTATGTTAGCAATAATTATATGTTTACTCTGTTAATCCATTTAACTTCAATTAAATGCATACTATATAAGTATGAGAATGTTTCCGCGTAGTAGCATTTCCTGACAAGTGGGTTGATGGACGAGGACGTTACAATATGGTATCAGATCCCAAGGTCTCAACGCTGAGCCTAGATGGGTCGGATAAGTGGTCTTTGGACCCAAGGTTTCGAGAGGAAATTGTGTCTGGAGGACTAATTTCGAACCATAGAATGTTTCTGGGTTCCAATGGGTTACTGAGTCATGTATAAAGCTCGCGAGAAGTAGCGGTAGAATAAAACCATAGCCGATGTGGTATTTGACCACAGAGAGGGAAGGCGGTCAACAATTGGGGTGTTGGAACTACAAGATCTGTTCAGAACGAAAGGAAAAACCTTTACGACCGTTAGATCCAGAGGAGGTGCCGAGAGGATATCCAAGAAGCCTTTCGGGAGTTCAGCTGTCGGGAAAAGCAGGGTGTGTTGAGGCACAAACCCCCGAAACCCGAAACTCCGAAGTCTTGAGAAGATTTACACCGGAGATTTGGGGAAAAGATCTTGTCCGTTGGATTGAGTAGAAGAGCAGAGAGTAAGTTCATGAGTTCGGTTGTCGGGAGAAGTGGGATGTGCTGATGCACAAACTCCTAAAGCCCAAAATCACGAAATCCCGAAGAGCTGAAGTAGTGGGTCGGGTTGACGTCACGTGGATAGGTGTGGACCCATGGGATGTGTGCCACATGCCAGTGGGCCCCAAAGGAAAAGTAGACGCAGTGGGGCCAGATGGCGTCACCTGAGGTAACGTGGACCTTCTTAAGTACACCACATGTCACCACCGTGGTTGGTGACAGCTGTGTTGTGGGCTCGGTGGTTAGAAAGGTCAAAAGTTTAGAAGTCGGGAGTTAGAGAGGGAAGCAAGTGTGAGAGCCTCCAGAACCGAAATCCCGAAACCCGAAATCCCGAAGTTTCGATTAGAGAACCTTGAGATCTAGCGCTTGGTCACGAACCATGGTCGCATGGGTTTGGAAACTGAGAGAAAAAGGGGTAAGGCCTGAGTGCACTACAAAGCCGAGAAGAGCTCAGAAAATTCATGGAAACTGAATGTTTTCTTGAATCAAGTTGTTTATGAATGTTGTGGGGTTGTTAAGGATTAATGACCTGACAAATTCCAGTTGTCTGCACATTGTGATGCAGAAGTTCAACAAGCATCAGAACCAAATAGAATTGCCACTGAGTGCAAAATAAATGGAAATGGCACGGACTGCTTCCAGTTCTGAGGACAAAGCAAAAGGAATGGATGTTAATTTGGGAGTTGAAGGATCAAACTCCAATGGCCATGGAGAAGAGATAGATAAGGAAGGAAACACGAGGAAGATCATTGAAGGATTACAAAAAGATGCCCAAACTCGTCGAGAAGATAACAGAAAACTCAGAAAGGCTCAGGAAAAACAAGAAGAATTCAACATAAAGTTGTTAAAGAGTTTGGAGAAAATAGAAAAGAAGTTGGATAAGGGGAGTGACTCGAGCAGAATAGGGAGTCGCCAGACTTATGAGGGAAGAAGGTCAAGGAGTGTGGGTAGAAACCATCATCGCTCCCAAGGTCGCTCCAAGAAAAAGACACACAATAGTTCAAGCCCATCTCCTACCAGAAAGAACAAAAGATATGGAGTGAATGAATTGAAGGAGAGATAAACAAGATTAAGCCTCCTACGTTTGATGTAGAACATTAGAAGGAGGAAGATGCTGAAACATGGTTGCTTGGTATGAGGAAATACTTCCAACTACAGAATTATTCCTCTCATGCAGAAGGATGAATTGTGATGTATCAACTGAAAGGAAAAACATCCATGTGGTGGGATCAACTTGTGCAGGTGCAACACATTAGAGAGAAAGATATCACTTGGAAAGAGTTCAAGAGGTATTTCGAGAAGAAGTATTTGACTAAGAGATATTATGACAGAAAGATGAAAGAGTTCTTTGAACTCAAGCTAGGCAGCATAACCATTGATGAGTATGAACATAGGTTTTTGGAATTGCTGAAGTATATTCCGTTGATCAAAGAAAAACCTGTCAAGATTCAAAGGTATCTGAGTGGACTGCCACCTTCTATCGGTGACAAGATCCAGTATGATGACCCTAAGACCATGGAAGAAACATTAAGAAGAGATAAATTCTTATATGAGAAACAAGGAGAAAAGCCTACCTTTTGGAAGGCTTGGGACGACTAGAGGAAGTTCAAGAAAGATCAGAGGTAGAAGGGAAACGAACCTCCCTTTTTCAGAAATACTCCTCAAGGACAACCATCGTTTAGAGAGTCGAGAATGGATGAAGTAGACGAACAAAGGCCAAGACAGACATCCATTCAATGTTGGGGATGTCAGGGAAACCATAAGTATAGAGATTGTCCCTACAAAAATGGCAAAGTGAGAGTTGTCCATAATGTTCAACAAGCTGAAACAGTGGAGGACATGGGCAGTAGAATGCCAAGGATCTACGCAGTCCTGGACAACAAGCAAGCTGAATTTCAGTCACACATGTTTGAAGTAGAAGGTATGATTAACAACCAACCATTTACTATTTTAATTGATTTAGGGGCTAACCATAGTTATATAGATCCTAGAGTGGTGGAAAGTTTGCATTTGTCAAGAAGCAAACATGAAAAGTCTTGGTTAGTGTAGCTAGCTACAGGAACCAAGAGAAAAGTCACTGAGTTAGTTAAGTCATGTCTAGTGGATATGAAGGGACTGAGCACAAACGCTGAATTGAATGTTCTACCTTTAGGGTCTTATGACTGTCAAATTAGGATGGATTGGTTGGACCACCACCATGCCATTTTGGATTGTCGTAACAAGGCATTCACTTCCCTGGATGAGGAAGGGAATCAGAAAACAGTCCAAGGAATTCCTAGAGTTGTTGCTATCACATAAATCTCAACAATGCAGCTGAAGAGGTGCTACAGAAAAGGTTGTCAATTATTTGTAGCTCATGTAGAGGAAACACCTAAGGATAAGGTGTTAAGTATTGGAGATCATGTGGTGCTAAAGGAGTTTGAATATGTATTTCAAGAGGTACACAGATTACCCCCAAAGAGAGATATTGATTTCTCTGTAAACTTGATGCCTAGAGCAGCTCCAATGTCGAAAGCTCCTTACAAAATGAGTACGCCAGAGCTGAAAGAGTTGCAATTGCAACTTGAAGAGATTTTGAAGAAGGGGTTCATACGCCCAAGTGTGTCACCTTGGGGAGCCCTGGTCCTATTCGTGAAGAAGAAGGACAGAACGCTGAGATTGTGTATCGATTTCAGACAATTGAACAAAGTGATTGTAAATAACAAATATCCTCTGCCGAGGATTGATGACCTCTTCAATCAGTTGAAGGATGCGAAGGTATTTTCGAAGATAGACCTCAGGTCGGGATATCACCAGGTAAGGATAAAGGATGAAGACATCAACAAGACCGCCTTTAGAACAAGGTATAGTCATTACGAGTTCACAGTGGTGTTGTTTGGGTTGTCGAACACACCTATTGTTTTTATGTGTTTGATGAATGGTGTATTCAGGTACTATCTAGACAAGTTTGTCATAGTCTTCCTGGATGACATTCTGGTGTATTCCAAGTCGAAAGAAGAGCATGAACAACATCTGAGGATGGTGTTACAGGTACTAAGAGAGCACCAACTATATTCCAAGTTGAGAAAATGCTTGTTTTATCAGGAGCAGATCCATTACTTGGGGCATATTATCTCGAAGGATGGGATAGTTGTAGATCTTGAGAAGATTGAAGCCATCAGAGAATGGTCAGCACCAAAGAACATGACGGAAGTCAGATCCTTTATGGGTCTAGTTGGTTACTATAGAAGGTTTATCGCAGGGTTCTCGAGGATAGCTCACCCTATCACTTCCTTGCAAAGGAAGGAGAAGAAGTTTCAATGGAGAGAGGATTGTGAGAAAAGCTTCCAACAATTGAAGCAACTGTTAACCAGTGCTCCAATCTTGAGGATTGCAGATCCAAACAAAGATTTTGTGGTGTGCACTGATGCGTGCAATGAAGGACTGGGAGGGGTCCTCAGTCAGAATGGATTCGTAATTTGTTATGAATCCAGAAAGTTGAAAGAGAACGAAAGGAACTATGCAACTCATGATTTGGATTTGGCAGCCATAGTACACGCTCTAAAGAAATGGAGGCATTACCTCATGGGAAAGAGGTTCGAACTGAGGACAAACCATAACGGTCTCAAGTATCTGTTTGATCAGCCAACCTTGAATGTTAGGCAGAGTAGGTGGCTGGAATTTCTATGTAAGTACGATTTTGATATCAATCATATCAAAGGGAAGGAGAATAAACTGGTTGATGCACTCAACAAGAGAGTACGTGAATTACATGCTATAGCCATTAGCACGTACTGAACTGATATAAATGGAAGAATTTTGGAAGCTGCAAATGCAGATTTGCAGTACATGGAGCTGGTAGCAAAGCTACAATAAGGTGAGATGCCACAAAAAGTGGAAAATTATAAATTGGAAACTGACGGAACACTTATGTACAAAAACATAATTTATGTACCTAATGTCCAGGACTTGAAACGTATGATTTTGAATGAAATGCATAATGTGCCTTATGTAGGGCACCCTAGATATCAGAAAATCATGGCAACAGTCAAGAGCTGTTACTTTTGGCCAGGTATGAAGAAAGAGATTGTTGGATACATCGCCAGATGTATGAAGTGCCAGAAGGTTAAAGCTGAGCATAGGCACCCAACAAGGTTGCTACAACCTTTACCCATTCTTGAGTGGAAGTGGGAAGTGGTGACAATGGACTTCATCACAAGATTTCCCAGAACAAGCAAGCAACATGATTCAATTATGGTGGTGGTGGAAAAGCTTACAAAAGTTGTCCATGTCATTCCGTTAAAGACTACTCTCAAGGCAGTAGATGTTGCCAACATATTTGTGAAGGAAATAACACGATTGCACAGAATCCCTAAGACAATTGTGTCTGACAGAGACCCAAAATTTACCTCAAATTTATAGAAGGGTTGTTCAAAGGATTTGAAACGAATCTAAACTTTAGCACAGTTTATCATCCCGAGTCTGATGAACAGACACAGAGGGTGAACAGAGTAATAGAAGACACGCTAAGGATGTATGTGATGGACAAACCATCGAAATGGGAAGACTACCTGGATTTGGTAGAATTCGCCTACAATAATGGGTATCAAGCATCGTTGAAGATGAGCCCATTTGAAGCACTTTATGGCAGAAAGTGCAATACTCCAGTAACCTGGGATAATCCAACTGATAGGGCAGTAGTTGGGCCAGAGTTGCTCAAGGAAATGGAAGAACAAATGCTAAAAATTAAGCAAAATTTAAAGGCTGCCCAAGACAGGCAGAAAAGTTATGTTGATAAGAACATAATACAGAGTGTTTAAAGTGGGTGATCATGTTTTCCTGAAAGTAAAAGCCAAAAGAAGTTCCCTGAAGCTAGGAAACTGCGCCAAGTTGGCAGCCAGATTTTGTGGGCCATTTGAAATCCTAGAAAGGATTAGGCCTGTTGCATATATGCTTGCATTACCTGCATCCATGAATGTACAAGGATTAGGCCAGTTGCATATATGCTTGCATTACCTGCATCCATGAATGTACATAACGTGTTTCATGTTTCATTGCTTAAAAAATATATACCTGATGTTAATCATGTAATTGATTGGAATGCAATTCAGGTGGAACAAGAAGGTGTCCTGCAAGTGCATCATGTGTGCATATTGGTCCGGAAAAACAAACAGCTCCATAATCGAGCCATAGGGCTTGTAAAGGTCCAGTGGACTTGGTACGGTCTTGAGGACGCGACTTGGGAACATGAAGATGTTATGCGGGCAGAATATCCGCATCTTTTTGAAGATTATGGAAATCTTGTTGATGTTTTGTAAAAATTGCACCGAGGACAATGCAAAAATAAGGGGAGGGGATTGTAATATCCCCAAGGATGAGCCCTGTTGTAATCATGTTTATGAGTTGTAATCATGTTTATGAATTGTAAATCATGTTTTGTAAGCTGGTGAGTCAAGTATTGATAAGCTGGTGGACTTATGTGTTTATTAGGCCAGAGAGCCTAAGTGTCAAAGGCCCGGAGTCTATTTTTGTATATGTAATATGTAGAACATTAATAAAGATTAAACATTATTGCATGCAGACCGACCACAAAGAAAGAGTGATGGGGGACTAAGCTTCCACAAGGTGGGTAAGGGAAAAGGGGTTGAAAGGTTGGAAAGAGAGGCTAAGTGTTGAGCCTAGGGGCTAAGCTTAGAGGATTAAGTCCTTATGAATAATAATTTATTATTATTCCAAAACGTTATGTGAAAGGTATGTCTTTATCCTAAGTTCCTGGAAGGGGGAACGTGTGCAAGAGGGAACACATGCTGATGGAGCGCATACAACCTCATGGGAAACATGTGTCGGCCAAGGCACATGAAATTTAACCGAAGAATTGAGCTGAGATGGGGGTTGGTTCTCCATTCTCTCGCCCATTGTCTGAACCGAGCGATCTATGCATCTAAGTTCTGTAAACCTCACACAGCTCTGAAAACCGAAGCCTATGATGTTTTCTTCAGGAACCAATACACCTTTGTCCAAACTGTTAAGTATGTGTTCGACCTCTGCGTGAATTGCTTGTCACGCATCTTGCAAACGGGTGTTACCTGAACCGTGCTGTGTCTTAGTGGCCTGTTGTCGTTTCCTGGTTCCATACCTAATTTTTCCTGCTGCTGCTGTCACCCGTGAGTTAGCCAAAAGTTGTTGCTGCTGCTGTTATCTTGAACTTGTGGTAATTGAGTTGAAAAATGGTTGAAGAACCGGGTTGTCAGGCCCGTGGTAGAAGACGCAAGTTGGCAGGCCTGTGAGCAACTCTCTCTAGGTGAGCGAGTATGCCAGGGAGTGGTTTTCTCCCAGAGAGAGTCTAGCATCAGCTATGAAGCTTTGAGAATTCCTAATCTGGCTTGTTCTCGAGGCACAGAGGCGAGGTGAAGCACTGATGGATTGTGCTTGTGAAGGTGTATACTCCCAGGCGAAACAGGATGTGGGGAATAAGAGTCTGTAAGTAATGGACGTAAGAAGGCTTATGGGGGAGAATCCTTTCGATTGCTCTGTGCAGTTTTCTTGTAACCTCAACCTAGGCTAGTGTTTCCTTACTTTGGGTGGAGCTTAGTCCCAACTCGGGGGTGACCCACTATTGAGCATGATGAGCAATGAAGTCTAAGGCTGGGAGGTTCGTGGAAAGTCCGCACGTGGTTGGTGGAGTTACTACAGTTTCAAAAATAAGTATATGCATGTGTTTAATTTCAATTAAAATGCTTGTCTGTGATGCTTGCAATATTATCATGTATTCCACTGGAATGATATTTACTGTTGGTTCCATTAATTCTGTATGTTAGCAGTAATTATATGTTTACTTTGTTAAGCCATTTAAATTCAATTAAATGCATACTATATAAGTATGAGAATGTTTCTGCGTAGTAGTGTTGCCCGGCAAGTGGGTTGATGGCCGGGGACGTTACAATTTCTTTCACTGTCGAAGAAATAACGCATAGATATGTTCGGGCTCAACAGAGTAAGACTAGGGCACTACATTCATAAGATCACAAGAAGAGATTGATAATCCAAGGGGCATGCCATAAATTCAAGAAATCTAATCCAAGGTTACAGTTCAAATGTAGTTACAAATATGTTGAAGTTTTTGGCTCGCACACTAAAAAAACTGAAATTCCACTTGAATATGCACGTCGGTTGGGGAGAAAAGAACTGACCTGATGACTCTAATTTAGATTCATCTCACAAAACGGATTTACAGATTAAATCATGCTAGGGCACACTCAAATCAAAAGAGGCATTGCTTTAGAAAAATGAATTAAAGCTTACACTTTGTAGATATGTTTCACATAACAACCGGGGCTACATATAATCACACTACAATTCTAAATACACTAAGGATTCCACGAAACAATTTCTTAAATTCTCTTTAACATTGATTGCAAGTGCATTTGGGAGGGGGTCAACTATAGTAAAACTTTGTTAAGTATGCAGTTAGTGAGGGATTTTATAGTCATAGAAGCTATTCCAAGATGACATATAATGGGTGTATCCAATGCATCCATAGAACATGGAATCCATATAACATGTCCCAAAGAAGAGGTGAGGAAGGCCAAGCGAGAAGGCATACTCACCTTGCAACTAATCGACCACTATGTTAGTAGGAGACACCACTCCCTTGTAGATGTCCCATTGGCTTAAGGATTGGAAGACATCATGCTATACACCAAAAACCTTATCATGTATTGGATTGTATGCATAGATATGTGAATATAGATCTCTACAATTTGTAAACAATATGCACCCCACAATAGAGCAATTAATGTTGTATAAGTTGGGATATATACTGTTTGATATAATATACCTTCAAACTGGGCAGTATATATCCCAACCTATACAACATTAATTACTCTGCTACGTGGTGCATATTGACACCCTCTACAATCTATTGCACAACTTTCTCCATCAAATTGTTAAGCAGAGACCATCCAAATCCAAGATAACAATGTTGAATGAATAGAATTACAATTTTTTTTCCAATCTAAATCCACAATAACAATGCTAAATGAATAGAAAATTACAATTGTTTTTTCATCTATGCCTCTTAGAAGATCCAATCAACACATGTTTTACACACAATGATGTTGCACTTTGTTTAGACACCTTTCAAGGAGAAATAATGACATATCAACAATGGAGAGGATTCACAACATATCCATAAACTCACTAAAGCCCTCACGAACATCCCATAGTCTAATTATTTAGCATGTCAAAGACAATGTTGTGATTTATTTAGACATCTTTCAAGGAGAAACAATAACATATCAACAATGGAGATGATTCACAACTTATCCACGAACTCAACAATGTCTTTACAAACATTCCATAGAATAGATAGTGTGTCAAAGACAATGGTTTAACAAAGCCACAATGCAAAATCCATGGGCTAACACAATTTGTGTTACAATTTGTATTTGCACTACGAGATTTTTTTGTTCATTTCAATGTATTAAATTTATTTGTTTATTATTACCTTTTTCCCAAGGAAAACCTCATGAGTAAACTTAAGGGATACTTCCTCATATTTATGGATGGCATCCCTAAAAAACATGTTAGCATAAACTAATGCACCTTGCCAAGGGTATTCCAACTGGGCACCTATCTATATAGAACTAGTGAAATGCCAAATAACATTGACAACAATGGATTAAACTAACTCCTTGAATTATTTACTTATTACCAATTATATCCCTATTTTCAAATTTACATTTAAAAAAAAATAAAAAATTCTAATAACATCATATACTTTTTAATACATTTCAAGATAACAAATAAAAATAATCTTACTATTGAAAGTAACACTAAAATATGCATTTTTCATGTTTACCGCACTTTCTAAAAGTTAATTAAATGACACTTAATCGCATAGATAATATGAGGGTTTTTTTATTTTATTTTATCAAATATAATGTATATCTTATTGGTATGTTAAACAAGAATTACAAAATCATTAAATGTTGAAAATTTTATAAAACAAAAGATTTAAAAAGTTCTGCGCAATTAACATTATTTTTTAAAATGAATGTGATGGTGAATATATTTCTATGATGAGCCTCTTTGGGACATGATTTATCTAAACCCCTAATTTTAATAAACATTTGTTGAATTTCAACGTATTTTGAGAGGATGTTTTTAAGTAAAGGAATGTTTGTGTATATCAAATTGAATTATATAAAATCAAGTCATTGTCAAAAATACTAGATTACATTTGCACACATTTCTGTAAATAATAAATTCCAGCGAAGCACTTTTCATGAAAATCTTGTTGAAAAAATCAACTTTACCTCACCCTATGTTAGTTAAAAAGTCTATCCAACAATCTGTTAGTTATACTCTCAGTGTTATGTTGCAATGTTCTACATTAGCTTAGGATTCCACCAAAAGTCATATTTTAGTAAATTCAATGTTGATGAACAAATTGTAATGGTTGGAGAAATCAACTTTACCTCCCCATATGTTAGTTATAAAGTTTATCCATCCATGTGTGATTGACACTCATGCCTTTATGCTGGAATCTTCTAGATTAGGATTCTACAAAAATCCTATGTAATAAATTTAATGTTGATGAGCAAAATATAATTAGGCAATAAAATTACAAGTTAGACAAAAATATAGTGGGGTGGTCATCGTTGAAGGTAGATTGATGCTTCCTATCAAATTGCTCATGGCGAATAAGTAACCAAATAATATCATTTTCAACGTTAGATGGAACCTTTGTGTAAACGTAGAGAAAAGGACATAAAACCCTCAACCCTCTTAATAAGAAGTTATGCAACCTTTAATGAATTATCCTTGGTCCTAAAGTTGTCATGTCACCTACAACACAAACATGACAATATAATGTCAAGACATAGAGAAAGAGACTCTTAAAAATATGGAATTATGAAGATATAGGGGCTACAGTTCTGTATCACAATGAGGTGTGAAATCAAGATGAATAATACGAGTTTTGTGCATAAGATGTGAAACGTTAAAAGTTATACCACCTTTAATGAATCAAGTATCCTTCGTCCTAAAGTTGTCACATCTCCTACAACAGCAAAAACATGACAATATAATGTTAAAACATGGAAGAAGAGCCACTCAAAAATCTTGAATTGAAGACATAATTGGTATAGTTCTGTATCACATTGAAGTTTGAAATCAAGATGAATAATACAATTTTGTACAAAGAAAACAAAGTTTCTCTAGATTAAAAGTTTTAGATAAAATATAAAACTATCATATTTTTAACTCAATACAAAATGAATAGGCTTAGTTCCATTGCCTAAATAATTTTTATATTCCAGAGAAGTTATACAAAACAAAGAACATGCTCCTATCATTTTATAACTTGATAAACTTTTTATAGTAAAAAACTATATGTGTTATATGTTACCACGCAATCTAAAACCTCAGTACAAAGCCTTCACAAGGTGCCAAGACTAGTGGAACATCAGAAAATGTCACCACTATCACCTAGGCAACAACTTCTCTATTTTTACTAAAGGATTGTATCCAACACAAGGGAGGCTTCTCTCGTAGGACATAGGACTCCTAAGGAAAGACAAGGTCAAGTCTAAGGCCTCCTAAGTGTCTAACCTAAATACCACCAATAAGAAATATCAAGCAAGTTGAGGACAAGGTGGTTTATTAAAAATAAATTCCATATTTGGTTAAAAGTGTTCTAAGATTGATTTAAGGGGTTTATCAAGTAACAATCTCATGCAAAACAATCCCCAAACCATTTGAATCTGAAAATTACCAATGTTTGTCATAAAACTTGCATAAACGATAGGAAATTACAATAGCAAACAAGTTACAACAACAATACAATTTATCCAACGGTAAAAAATAGGGCTAAAATAATGAATAAATCTAGGGTTTGATTAATTTTTAAAATCTAAAAATTACAAGGCGTGTAACAACCAACTAAAACAAGATGTCTAGCCCTAATTATGCAGCAATATAAACCAGTAAGACAAGTTTTATGCAATCAAATGATTTTAGCTCAAACATGCAATAAAACCCTAGAATTTTAGGTCAAGAATATGCAAGAAACCCCTAGAATTTTAGGTCAAAAATATGTATGAAAACCCTAAACGTCTAGGGTTTTTGTTGGTAGAAAATTAAATGTAAGCTAAACAAAACCCTAAATTTACCCTAAAACATTGATAGAAAATGAATTTTTGAATTTAATGTTGAGATTTGGGTACCTTGGAAAGTGGTCCCCTTGTGTTTGTAAGTCTCTAAACACAAAGGGGTAGACTATTACCCTCATTACTTTACTTTATGATTCTAATTTCACTTTGACTTATGAGATTTAAGTCAAAAGTGAAATAAGTCACTTAAGTCATTAAAGTGACATTTAATTCACTTTGTCGGTGAATTAAAGGACATAAAGCAAACTAAGGAAAGTGGGTTTCCTAAGTGAGATTTTTGGATTAGATCTCACCCATTGATTAGAATTGGCTTGATTGGATCTAGACCATTGATCTTTTAAGGTTTGGCCAAAGAGAAGCTAAAGGAGGGAATAGGGCAAAGATGAGATTCATTCTTCACTTGAGAGGAGAGGAGGAGGAGGAGAGCTCTTGGGCGCATATCTTGAGGAGAAGGCACATGAGGGTAAGGTTTGAGGAGGATCCCTAGCTTGAGTTCTAGCTTGCATGGAGAGCCTACCATGGAGGCTTGCACTACATCTCGTGTAGGGGCGCAATCCTAAGGAGGACGGGTGCACATGCCAGTGAGGAGGCGCATTAGCTTGGGAGAGATTCCAAATTCTTGGAGGAGACTCATTCACTTGCTTAGGCACACTCTAGAGAGTAAAGGGCGCAAGGTTGAAGGAGGGCACACTATTTTGTGAGTTTTGCTAAGAGGAGGGGCGCACTTGAGCAAGGGGCGCACCTAGACTTGGAGGGAGGCACTCTTGAGAGGAGGGCGCATGACCAAGGGAAAAGCAAAGGCAAGACAAGGTTAAAGATCAAGCAAAGGCAAAGGGAAAAGGCTCAAAGGCTAGCAAAGGAAGAAGGGTGCCTTGCTTCGAAAGGTTAGCAGGGAGATCTTCAAGGGGCTCCAAGGCTTCCGAGAAGGGTTGCTATTGTAACAGGTTCACTTGTTTATGTTTTCTGTGTTGTACATTTTGCTTTGAGGCCTTCTATATACATATACTCCAAACTAGTTTTCCCCATGGGGGGTTTTTCCAGGGTCATGTTGACCAAAAACATATGTGTCAATTTCATGCATGCTTAGAAGTGTAAAATCAACATTTAGAGTTGTAAAGATCTTGAGGTAGTGTTATTTGTTTTGAGTATATAGCATGTGCTAACATTGGGATAATAAAACGCTTGTAAGGGCACCTCAAAAGGACACTTAACCATCAAAACTGTGAGCAGAAAGTACTTGATTGTTTGATGTCCTAAATAAGCAGCAAAGGATAGTCACGAAGTTCAAACTTAGGCCAAAAATCTGGTCAAAGACAAACTTGATTTGGCAGCCTCATAGGACCTCGAAAATCTTCATGTAGATTGACTAGATGGGAGAAGGCTAGTGTTTACTATTTTTGGGGGGCATATGGGGTCAACTAAGACCTCCTTTGAGAGGATGTGAGTAGATCTACGACGATATCTAGGGTTGTCCACTACAAACCCTAGAAAATCCATCTAGTACCTTACAAACTTCAAGACACTTCAAGGGAAGATACTCCAATAGCAATATTCCAAGGGTTTAAATGAAGGGATTTGTCCAAGAACAATATGAAGAGAATGCAACACCACCACTAGAGAAGTACAATTACACTTAATAATCATCCATAAACAAAATACAACAAGATTTAGAGAAACCACTTACTCAAGGAATTGTTTTCATCATAAACCTTAGACATGAAAATCCATAGAAGTTGCAAAGTCATCCACAAAACATCATCCTCAAGAAGGTGCTCTAGTTATCCATCCATAGGAAAAATATAGAAGTCATAGTAGACAAGTAATGTTCTCCACAAGTACTAGCAATGATATAAATCAAAAGTGTTTCTCTTATTTATATGAGAGATATAGCACCCTTCTCATTAAAATAACAATAGTTTCCTAGCAAAAGCACTAAGAAAATAAAATAAGCCTTTATCTATGTACAAACCCTAGAGATAAGGCCACAATACATAAAATATCCATGATACAAGAGTGGATAGATCACTAAGACCCCCAATGATGCCTCTAAAATGAATTAAAGATGCTCTAATGCCAAATCGCTCATCATAAATGCATGCTAGAGGCCACAAGTGTGGCATGAATGACCTCAACAAGTGGATGGTTAACTCCAAAGTGATGTGTAGGGAGCTGAAAAAAATGAAAACTTCCCTCCTAGAGGTGCAACATTTCATCCTCAAGTGTCATATCATATCCCCAAAAGGTGTGACGTCTCATCAAATGCGTCAAATGATCATGAAAAAGTGCAATGTCCCATCATCAAGGTGCCATGTCATCTCCAATGGGTGTTAGGACATCTCAACAAAGGTTCTATGTCCTCATAAGGCTCAATGTACTCCAAAGAATTTGAAACTACCTCTTTAAAATAGTGGGACGACCTCCATCAAATGTGCAAGTAGCCCCTTAACATATTCCAAAGGACCAAAGCTCAATCCAAGAGAGTAAGCATGTGAAGTACATCGTTCTAGGAGGGGCTCATGCAATTAAATGTATCCATAGACCTGAAGGCATGCACACAAGTCAAATGCAACATAGAAAGTGAATCATGTCAATGTAAAAACCATTAGATAGATCACATTAAGCATTCTCTTCAAACTTCACACTAGCTCATAAACTTATACAATTTTCCAAGTTTAGGTATGGGAGGATTATCATTCACCCCTATTAGATGTGCTAGTTCCAAGGAAAATGAGTATTTCCCAAGAAACCCATCAAGGAGTATGTGCATTGACATATGGTATGATTTGGGGTCTACTTCATGGGTGGTGGCATAGTCATGTAAGGTGATGATTATATTCATCCTCATGAGCACCTTTGTATGAGGGACCACTTAGGCAATGAGTTGCCCTTTCCTCAGCACGGTGCTTTTCCAAACCCCTATTTTCGTTTTTCTTTATTCATTCAACCTTTTTTTACTTTCGATTTTCATTTGCTAAGTCCTTTTTTAGGTATGCATTCATTGCATATGAATTGGGATGATGGCCTCTTAGCACAGGGGCAAAGCTCATGCTTCTTTATTCTTTCTTGGTTCTTGACTTTACTTTTCTTTATTTTCTTGTTTGGCATTACATTTTGAGTTTGGCATTTACTCTCTCTCTCTCTCTCTCTCTCTATATATATATATATATATATATATCAATCTGCATCAACCTCGAGCATTCTAGTTCATCATTCTCGTGGGATTATGAAGCATGAACCTATATGGGTGACATATGACAACCAACCCAAAAGAAGGGATAATGAAAATGGAAAAGATGGAGCATGTTACGTATGGATTGGGATACATACATGTTATCCCTATCAAGGTCCCTCAATAGTACAACTCTATCCAAGAGTGACAACACTTGACTGGGAGATGATGATGACCACCAAGGGGAAACAAGGCAAAAGGTCGAAATTCAAAGCATCATGATCCATCATCTAATTCAACACATGGTCACTATTTTCATGTCAAAAACATTGAGCATTAACACTTAATATGATGCATCAAAACAAGGTACCTCATCTGTGTCAAGCAACATATCGTATGATGTGAGTGAGATGAGAATAAAGTGGAAGGCATTTGTGGGTAACTTTTGTGCAAAATCCTAAATGTCATCATCAAAACTTTTTTCTGTGATGTGGATCATGGGAGAAAAGATGTCCAATGCTCATCATAAAGACTTCAACGTCCTCCAAATGGTGTGTAACATCCCCAATGAAGTGTGGGGGAAAGCATCATCAACATCCTCCAAAGGACCATGTACAAGTATGCATCATCATCAAGCATGGGCTCAAAGAAACAAGCGAGACCAACCATCATGGGTATACGAGTCATTATAACATAAAATGTGAGTCACATTTTAATGTAAAAACCACGTAAGTAGATCATATTAGGTATCTTCTTCAAACTTCACACTAGCTTATGACTTTATTCAATTTTCCAATCATAGGTATGGGAAGACTATCATCGAACCCTATTAGGTGTGCCAACACCCAAATAGAGTGTTTCCCAAGAAACCCATCAAGGAGTGTGAGTGAATGGTATGATCTGGGGTTTACTTCATGGTCATGGTGTCATTGACATGCAAGGCCACCCGTGATGTTCATCTCCATGAGTGCCTTTGTAAAGGGAGTGTTCAATGCATTGAGTTACCCTTTCCTTTGTTGAGATTTGGGTACCTTGGAAAGTGGTCCCCATGTGCTTATGAGTCTCTAAGCACAAAGGAGGAGACTATTACCCTTGTAATTTGCTTTATGATTCTAATTTCACTTTGACTTAGGAGATTTAAGTCAAAAGTGAAATATGTCACTTAAGTCATAAAGTGACAATTAATTCACAAAGTGGGTGAATTAATAGACATAAAGCAACTAAGGAAAGTGGGTTTCCTTAGTGAGATTTTTGGATTAGATCTCACCCATTGATTAGACTTGGCTAGATTGGATCTAGACCATTGATCTTTTAGGGCTTGGCCAAAGGACGGTATAGTGTATTTTTGAGATTCATTCTTCACTTGTGAGTTTTGGAGAGGAGGAGGAGAGGGCGCATTTCTCAAGGAGAGGAGGGCACACTTGTATGAGAGCTTGAGGAGGAAGCTTGTGGTTGCTTGAGGGAGCTTGGAGAATCCTTCCAAGGAGGCATGGTTACATTTCTAGAGGAGGGCGCACACATTTGATGGAGGTTGAATTTGCTAGAGAGGAAGGCGCAACCTTGAGAGGAGGGGTGCACTTCTAGTTGGAGGAGCTCTACCCATTACATGTTGGCTCACTCCCATGGTCTTGGCTTACTCTTGTGCTATGGAGGAAGCCCTATGGAGTGAGGACGCATGAGTCTTGAGGAGGAGGCACATTCTATGGAGGTAGGTGCATTTGCTTAAGAGGAGGGCATGTTCTTGAGAGGAGGGCACATCAAGCAAGGGTTTGGCCTATTCTTTGTGGGTTCTCACTAGTAGAGAGAAGGCGCACTTCATGAGGAGATGAGGGTGCTTGGCTAGGGAGGATTCACTCCTTATTTGAGCTTTTGCATGTGTGGGGGGTGCACTTGAGAGGAGGGGCGCACCATCACTTGGAGGAGGTTTTTCTGTTCAGAGGGAGACTACTTCAAAGGCAAGGACAAAGACAAGGCAAGTTTAGACGCAAGCAAGAGCAAAGGCAAAGCAAAGGATCAGGATAAAGACAAAGGAAAGCAAGAGGAAGAAGGCTCACCAAGGCAAGGGGCGCCTTACTTCACAAGGCTTGTGGGAAAGTCTTCAAGGAACTCCAAGGCACTAGAGAATGGTTTCTATTGTACCAGGTTCACTTGTTTATGTTTCCTGTGTTGTACATTTTGCTTTGAGGCCTTCTATATATATATCTGCTCCAAACTGGTTTTCCCCAGGGGGGTTTTATCCAAGGTCATGTTGACCAAAAATACCTGTGTCAAATTTATGCATGCTTAGAAGTGTAGATCAACATTTTAAAGTTCAAAGATCTAGAGGTAGTGTTATGTGTTTTAATGTATTATGCATGTGCTAACATTGAATAAAGAAAACACTTGCAAGGGCACCTTAAAAGAGCACTTAACCATAAAATATTGAGCAGAAAGTTGGGTGATTGTTTGCTGTCCTAAAACAGCAAGAAAAACAACCACACAATTGAAACTTAGAGCCATACTGAGGTCAAGGAAAGACCTTAGGTGGAAGCCTCATAGGACCTCAGAAAATCTACATCCTTGACACTATTTCTTTCCACCCCTTATCTTGCCTTTTGCTATCCATTAATTTGCTTTGCAAGCCCCTTTCTTTAGGTTTATGAATTTTATTTTATTAGGGGTCGAGATATTCAATTAAGTCCTTTCTTTAGATATGCATTCATTGCATTAGGACTTGGGGTGATGGCCTCATAGTGAGGGGGTAGAGCTCAAGGTTACTTGGCTTTTGATTTATTATTCATATCCCTTTTATTTTATTTTTTATATTTTGAATTTATAACGTGCTCTTTCTATTTGTTTTTACAGCTACATCAACATCAAGCATTCAAGCCCCTTCTCAAAGGAGAATGAAGTACAAACCTTTTTGGGATACATGTAACAATGAATCCCAAAAAATAGAACAAAAAAAGGAAAATAGATGGAAAGTGTTAAGAATGGAAGGGCATAGATACGTTACCCCTATCAAGGCCTCCCAATAGTACCCCTTTTCCGCAGGAGTGACAACACTTGACTAGAATACATATGATGGCCACTGATGTGAAACAAGGCAAAGAACATAACTTCCAAGCATCATGATTCATTATCTGATTTCAACCCATGATCCTTACCTAAATGTCCAATAAATTAAATGTAAACACTTTGTATGAAACAATGACTAATATACCTCATGTGTGTTGGACCACCATCATTGGGAGTATGCAGATCAAGTGAATGAGTTGAGCAATGATGATCAAGAGGCATCTATGGAGCTAATGTCTATCGAGAATGTTGGTCATCATCTCTAGGACCACTATCTACAATGTGGATCATGAAGAATGATCTCTAGTTACCCCTAGGTCAGAGGGAGTAACATGCCACACAAGTGAGACGTCTTCTCTAGAGTACAAGTGCCATGCTCTAATAGTGATGTCATGCACAATAATGATTCCAAGGTGATGTAGCTATACACGACAAGTCCACACCTCTCCATCACAAGCCTCCAAAAACTCCATCTATCCTCTAAAGAAATATACTCCACTGAGTCAACTATCCCCTACAAGAACACTATCGAAGCCTTAAGCGTCCCCGAGCCATCTCCAATACTTCAAACATAAAACCAAGCTGCCACATGTGAAAGCCCAAACCATCAAACTTAACAAGGAAAAAGCCAAAATCCATAATGCTTTGGGACATTTTACAAATAATTGGACCGAATATGGGGTATCCATTGTATCTGATGGTTGGACAAATGTTAAAGAAAGACCATTGATAAATGCTCTTGGTGTGTCTACTAGTCGTGCGGTCTTCCTTGTAGCCCATGACTACTTAGATCATTACAAGAATGATGTTAATATTGTAGAGCTCTTACTACAAACCATTCAAGAGATTGGATTGTACAATGTCCTTCAAGTCATTACTCATAATGCCATCGATTGTAAGGCAATGGGATAAATCATTGAGGATATATATATTGATGTTTTGGTAGCTGTAGGAGGATCTTTCCCTCCTAGATGACCTTTCTTAGATGCGGAGAAGATTCTGGAAGAAAGAGATCCATTGGACAGATATTCAAATACCCTAGAAAAGAAGTTGGCCCAGAAGAATAAAGTAATAATGAAAAGACACCTGTCAAGAGAAGAAGTCGACCCATTCTAGTGGCCAGGAAGACTATAAATAGATGACGTCTTGGCTCATTTGTACACTCACCCACACTCTCCCAGCAACATAGAAGCAATGCGCAAGTTTGGAGAAAGTGACGTAGTAACTGCAGTTGCACAGTTTATTCTGGTTCAGTCTTTTGGTATCTATCTCCTGTGCGTTGCTCCTTGAGGAGGTGCGCTATCTTTGTATGGTGTCGTTGTTGCAGCTGGGTGGTATTTTTGTTTGAGCTAGCACTTGTGCTAGGGTTTATCTAATTGGACTTTCTTTGTGAACGAAATCTATCTAAGAAAGGTTGTTGGGTTTTTCCTAGGATAAATCTCTTGTGTTCTTTTTGTCTCTTGTTTATGTTGCTACTACTCAGTACATGATATATATATATATATATATAATGAAGTAAAAGAACACAAGTAACCTAATGCTCTGTAAATAAGGAAAATCTAACATGGTATCGACGTTGGTTACCTTCAAAACAGTTTGATCAATGGAAGGAAGATCGGTACAACGACACCTTGCAACACCATGAAGCTGCAATACCTTGTCAAGATCGTTGAGCACTTTCCCAAGGACGTTGGGGGATAATTCTTGCACATAGTAGTGTGCCCTACCCTAGTGCACCCCCTGAAACTCTAAACGTATAGTTTGGTGAAGTTTGAGAAATTGAGGTTTTTTAGGGGTTAGGGTTTCTTCCAGCGAAAAATGTCAACCAACATGAGAGTTGAAGATAGATTGGATGGAGCAGACAACTTCAAATCTTGGAAGCACATAGTTCTCCTCATTCTAGAATAGAATGATTTATTGGATCATGTTAAGCAAGTACTTCCAAAACCAGAGGAAGAAGGAAAGCCAAAGAAGCCTAAGAAACCATGCTACAGGAAGGATGCGTCAAATATCAGATGCTACAATTGATGGGACATTATGCTGCACAATGTCCTCTTAGAAATGAAAAGGGAAAGAAGCACCATGCACATGTAGCAAATGTTGAAGAGCAGGATGAAGAGTATGTCCTTTAGCCAATAGTGCAGTTTACATATCAGGTTTGATGTTTCTTTGTATTGGTGAAGTTTAAGTAAGTGTTGTAACTAGGATAACAATCTTTACAATTCTATTGTTGCTATCGCTATTACTAGTTTAGTAAACACCTCATTATTGTTGGCACTGTTATCCCCGTTTTCTAGGGATAACTAGGAGATCATGTCTCGAGGCCCACAAGTCCTAGACATGAAGTACCGAGAGAAGAATTGACTTGAGCATGGCCCTGGAGGGCCCATCTTTCTTCTTCTTCGCCAAACTTGTCCTGTCAGCAGCAACAGCTTCCATCACCATCGGCTTGGACTTACATCAGAGAAGACTCTTGCTCCATGAGGTAATTGGTCCAAGGTATCATGGTATGTGTCATGTTTGATCGTTATAACCTTCTTATATATGCATCAGGTTCCTTACACTTCTGATAACTGCTTGGATCTTACACTAATCCACTTGACCAGTGTTGGGGGGATTAACGGGGTGACCTAGCAAGCTTGTATTCATGGGTTTCGGTTAGCCACCAGGGGGGATTTGCAGAGCCATCGTCCGCTCCCACCATTCTATCATTTTACATCTTATCTCCCATACATCCATCCCATTCCCCTGGTCCGACCATTAGGATGACCTTTGAGGGTTACACTTTGTCCTGTGGGAAGAAGGGGGTAAAAGCAGCTGGTAAAAGATAAAATCCATAGGAAATGAAACCTAGAGATGCTTCGCCCAGGGATCCCCGAGAAGGCAATAAAGGGCCTCTCGATAAGAAACAAAAAGGGACCCTAAGAAAAATAACAAAAACAAGACCTAACCAAGAGGATGGGAGGTCTCATCACGTGCCGGCCCATTATGTTCATAGGTATCTAGCGGTATGACATTGCCATTATCTGGTCACCACACCAGGGCAATGACCTTTGGTTGCATGGCCAAGGGAAAGGGGGTCTCATCACGATCCAGCCTTATCATTTATGCGAAAATACCGGTGGGTAACACTGTCAGCTCTGGTCACCACGCCAAGGCAGTGTCCTCTGGTCAGACCTTGAAGTAAAAAGAAATAAAAGCAATAAACGGGCTTGGAAAAAGTGCATCCATGACGGGTACAGCTCACCTCCTACAAAGGCACCCACGGACAACACCTACCCTTGGTCTTACTGTGACTGGACATCCCTAGACCATATCACCTCATAAACATGGCTTGAATGATCTTCTGTGGAAACTTTCCTTTTCTTGTGGATATTAGCCCAATAGGTTGTTCTGTTTGTTTCTTCAACTTTGTATAGTAGATATGTGTAATGTCTTTGAG